>PUQB01000044.1:0-94789 GCA_003024785.1 Selaginella tamariscina
ATATTAGGAGCATAGGACGTCCTACTGTAGAGAGAATAAAGGTAGGAAGGTCCGTAGTAAGATGGAAGGAAAGGCTGTGAAAGAGGAAAATCCTTACCGAGAGGAAAAGGTAAGGAAAAGGTAAAGGATGACGTGGCGAGAGGAAGAGTAGTTAAGGGGAGTTAGGGCAACGAAGGAAGGGTCTCCATTTGAAGTTCTAGCAGGAGATAAAGGTTCTCTACACTTTGTCTCTTGTATTCATGTTAGTAATGAAAGGTGCATATTAGAGAATTTTGTGTATGTGTATGTATACTCTCAATGAATGGATCTACAAGGCAATAGCCAAAATCCGTTCTTGCCCTTGACTTTGGAGACCAGTCATAGTGGCACTGGGAGAAGTCTGGTATATATATACAGATATATTGAGAGTTGAGGAAGGAAAGGGTGTAGCCTTTCCTGTACGTTGTATGAAAAGTTTCCTGTTTGTGTGAAGGAAACAGGTTAAATAGGAAAAGGTGAGGCAGAAAGCCCTTTTCCTGTTTAACAAGCCCCTAGGTTATAAGAAATAAAGTTCACTTTTTTCTCATCATCATTACTAATATTTGAGACCTTGCCTCAAACTCATTCACTACCTCCATCGCGTTATGCAGATTCTCCAATAATTGCCATGTCGACTCGCATGCCGAGTAACCTTTCCACTTAATAAGATATTCATGTTTACATTTTCGCTGTCCATGAATGTTCCCCCTTTTAATATCGCCTCAACTTCAAATTCTTTTCTCCTCAACTAATTCTAGAGGCAAACGTATCTATATGGATGTTTCTCATCTTCATGAAATGGTTTGAGTAAATTGACATGAAACACATTGTGTATTGCTCCCAACTTTGAAGGACGATCTAACCCATAAGCCACCTTCCTTAACTGCTTCACCACCTTGTATGGACTATGTAGTGCGATATAAACTTCCTTGAAAAGTTGTTGGAACCTTCAAATTTCTGATACTCAACAATACCATATCCCCAACCTAATACTTTACATCTCGTTGATGCTTATTATACTACTGACGATACCTTTCCTGTGCTACAGCCGTCACTTAACGTGCAGCTTCCCAAGTCTAATACAACTCTCTAATGAACTCTACTATAGAGAGAACTCGATAAACTTCATCTTTCGGTAACACCATACTCTGAGGAATACCACCCTTATTCCATTTAACACCTCCATTGGGCTACCCTAAACTAGTGTGTGTCGAGTTATTATAACATATCTCAGCAATATTCAAGTGTTCAGCCCAATCAAGTTGATCACTTGAACATAGCATCTGAGATAGTCCTCAACTTGTCGGTTCACCCTCTCTGTTTGACCATTTATTTGCGGATGGTAAGCCGTACTGAACTTCAGCATCGTGCCAAATGCTTGAACAACGTTCGCCAAAACTTGCCCGTAAATCAAGGATCCTGATCTAAGATTATCGTTTCCGATAGCCTGCACACTTTACGACCTCGTGGAAAAACAACTTTGCTGCTTGTTTTGCATTCACTGTCTCTATAGTTTGGAATGAAATGAGCAACCTTTAAAAATCGATCAACCACCACTATGAGCGTGTTAAAACCATAAGATTTTGGCAATCCCATGATAAAATCCAAAGTAGCACTTTAAAAATGGCCGCTTTGGAATCGGTAAACACTGCAACTTTGCAGCTCGTTTTTGCGATCGACTCTTCACTTGTTGACATGTGGTGCATGTCTTAACATACTTGGCAACATCATTTATCATACCCAGCCAATAGAATCCTTGTTTCAACAAAGCTAACATTTTATGCCTTCCACCATGTCCTACCAAAGGAACGTCGTGATGCTCTCTTAACAGCCTCTCCATCCATGTCCCCTCTAGAACATAGAGTCTCCTTTCTTTATAATAAAGAACTCCATCTCGTATTGCAAAATGCGCTCGTTTGAGTGCATCCATTCGACTTTCTATTCCTGTTGGAATAATACCATATTTTAATTAATGAACTTGTTTCTTCTTTGCTACCAGGTTCAAAGCCTTCTTAGCAAACTCGTCGTGAGGATACACCGTCACAAATTCATCCACCAAAGTTGACATTGGTGCTGGCATAATACGAAGATGACCCTTCCTACTGAGTGCATCAGCTACCACATTGTCTTTTCCAGCTTTATGTCTGATTTCAGGTTGAAATCGAGTTAACTTCTGTTGCCATCTAGCATACTTTGGTGATAGCTTCGGCTGTGTTACAAAGTACCTTAGAGTTACACTATCTATCCAAACCATAGTGCCATGACTTGGAAGATAATGACGCCAATACTCTAAGGAAGCAACAATAGCATACATCTCCTTTCATGAGTAAGCCATTGAATTTGTGCGGTATCCAACTTCTTCAAGAAAAAGGACATTGGATGTCCTTTTTGTTGTAACACACCACCAATTGCAAAGTCAGAAGCATGACACTCTACCTCAAATGTATCTTTAAAGATGAGCAATTGCAAAACCGGCTTAAAAGAGATAGCTTCTTTGAGTTTGACAAATGCCCATTGGTTCTATGGAGTCCAATGCCACGGAATGTTTTTCATGAGATCTGTTAATGGTGCTGCTATCTCCGAGTAACCCTTTATGAATCTTCGGTAATACCATGTCAGACCAAGAAATGATTTAACTTCATGCACGTCTTTCAAAGTCGTTCACTCGGTAATAGCTTGAATTTTCTTTGGACCATGGCAACCTTCCCACCTGAGATTGAGTGTCCCAAGAAATTTATCTTGGTTTGACCAAATGCGCACTTGCTTTTCTTTAGTATACAATTGGTTCTCTAAAACACTTTTTCTAAGTGTTTCACATGTATCTCAATTGTTGGAACTGAACACCAGGATGTCATCAATATACACCACTACGAACTTGTCTAGATAGTCTTAAACACATCATCCATCATTATGCAAAAAGTTGCTGGAGCATTGCATAATCCGAATGGCAAGACTAGAAACTCAAATGATCCATAACGCATTCAAAAAGCGATCTTCTCGATGTCATTCTCTGCTACCCGAATCTGATGGTATCCGGATCTCAAGTCTATTCTTGAAAAATACTTTGCTTTCAATAGCCTATGAAATAAGTCGTCCACTCGTGGAAGAGGATACTTATTTTTGATAATTATTGCGTTTAGCACTCGATAGTCCACACACATTCGCATCGTACCATCTTTTTTTTATTACAAACAGAATTGGTGCACCATACGGGATTGACTAAGTCAAATGTGTCCTCGACCAATCAATTTTGGTAGCTATCTCTTTAATTCTATTAACTCTTGAGGATTCAACCGATATGGAGCTCTTACTGGTGGATACGAACCTAGCAGAATCTCTATTCTGTGGTCCACAGCTCGACATGAAGGTAACTCGGGCGGCAAGTCTTCTGGCAACACGTTCTAAACATGTTCAAGACTTTCAAAATAGGTTCAGGAACAGATTCTTGATCATTTCCTATTTTGGCTCCAACAATATCCAAAACCATTACAAAAAATACTCGTTCACGATGTCTAACCGCCTTACGCAACTGAGTTAAGGTAAGAAACATAGGATTCTAATGCTTATTAGTTAGCGTCTCCATCCTGAGCGTTGTTTTTTTAATGTCCTCTTTGTCTGTTGCAAGCATGATTCAATTATCTCTGGAACCCCTCATTTGATTATATGTTTATGAAACCATTCTATACCCAAAACAAAGTCAAACCCCGTCATATTTAAGACAACTAAGTTTAGCTTAGCCTTCCAACTTTTAATTTGGATAGGAAGTGCCCTTGTTATATTATTAGTATTTGAGAACCTTTACCAAAATTAATCTTTATTTCACACATCTTTATTACATTCAAATTCAATCGACGAGCTAGACTAATCGATATGAAGTTGTATGTTGCTCCAGTATCGATCATCATTCGGACTCAGTCCCCTCATATCCTTCTTGTTAAATATAGCAAAGGGTCAGTTTTGTCTTGAATAGGAAATAAGGCAGGTTGTGTCTGGCACAACATTACCTCTTCTGACTCGTCTTATGGATCTTCAAGCGTTTCTAGTTCAGCAACTTCCTCTTCTACCATCACCTTAAAATAACTCGATCGTTGTGAGGGTGCCCGACATTCTTTAGCAAAATGACCAGGCTTGTTACAATTATGACATGTCTGAACCCCTCCTGCGGATTCAAGGGAGCAAACTTTGGAGCCGAGCCCTTGGCCTGCTGAGGTGGTGGTAACGCTAACGATTTTCGAGATCCAATGAGTTTTGATGTATCCAAAAAATTGGAACTGTCGACAAAGGGACTTGCACTTTGAATTGATGGTGACTAATTCGGTCGTTTATCAAACCTTTTGAACCAAACTTTGGAGGAAAACTCCTCGGTTTAAGTTTTGCTTCCTCCTAAGTCTTCTAACGACATGCCATAAGCAACCTTTTGAGCTGCCTCCTAACATTCTCGATAGCTTTGGCTTGTAGCTTAGGATCTCCTTTCGTGTCTTCTCATTCAAGCTGGCCATGAAGCAACTTCGAGCTTCATCATCGTTCATGTTTGGGACCAAACGCCGTACACTTTCAAATCGATAAACATGGTCCACCAGGTTTCCCCGAACTCCTTGTTTACAAGTTCAAAATAGCATGAACTTCATATTTAGGTCACCGTCGAGTTCAACATGTGGTGGTGGTGGCACAATATGTTAGGAATGGTACTAGGGATATATGGCTCAAGAACAAAGACATGAAAAATTGGGTGGATCTTCATGGTAAAAGGAAGTTAAAGAGAAATGCAACCTTGTTGACCTTACCAATGATTGGAAATTGTCCAAGGCGTTAATAATCGAACTTCTGAGATGACGAGTAGTTCGTAAACTTCATTGAAGGAGCCAAACTCGATCACGAGCTTGGAAAACAAAGGTAGTTTGATGGTGTCGATTGGCAACTCCCTTGTGAAAGGCTTGGGCCTAGTGGAGGTGATGAGGCAACTCTTTGTGAATAACTCGAAGGTGGTTGAGGCGGTTTTTTGCTGATGGGTTGACTGAAACTTTAACAAGAGCATGCAATGACGAACGAGGATGTTGATCATGAAGTACAAAGAATGGTGACTTACTTATAAAAGCATGCACTAAGTTGTTGTACGCAAACTTTATAAAGGACAAGAGTTCAACACAATTGTTCTATTGGTAGTTGCTGAAGCACCGAAGATACTGCTCCAAAGTTTGAATAGTATGTTCAAATTGACTATCGATTTGTGAGTGATACCTTGACAATTTGCATTAAATGTGCAAAGTTGAAATAGTCTTTTCCAAAACTTGGCAACAAACTAAATGCCACAATTGGTGATGATATCATTAGGTAGAGCATGTAGTTGAAAAATTTCCTTAAGCACTAATTCCGTTATTTCTTTATTTGTGATGAACTTAATGCATAAGAGAAAATGAGCCATCTTGGAGAGTCAGTTCACTATAAAAAAACCGCATCAACCCCTTCGATCGAGAAATGTCAATAATGAAGTCTATAGAGATTAACTTTTAAGGATTAATTAGAATCGAAAATGACTAAAATAACCCGTATGGACAATGGCGAGGTCTGCCCGGGATTTCACATATTGCGTCCTTGCAATTGATTTCTCCACGTCTCACCTCAATAACAATTATATACATATATTGTATGATGTATGTACATATATACCCATTGTATATTTGTACACATATATTATGTTTGTGAATGTATACATGATCATTTGAGGATATATATATATATATATAAGCATTTATGGGAGATCTCTAAATTACTACAGCCACCAACAAAATCTGGCTTGTTGTGAGGCATGACAACGATTTCAAAATGACACTCCTGACGAAGTGTGGTCGATTTGGGGCGAGATTCGCGCATGTCTCAATGCAGCAAAAAATCCCCCCTTAAATCCCCATTAAAAAAATTAGTTTATGCCCTAAAACAGAGCATTTAGGGTTTAGGGTTCATAGGATGCTGGCGGTGGGCGCTGTGTTCGGCGGTTCTCCCTACGGCCATGCGCCAGCGAGCGGGCGTGCAATCCAGGGGTTTAACACGCAGCATTATCTGAGGAACACGCCTCAGAGGAGCAGGGGTTCTATCTATGACCATGTGCCAGCGAGTGGCCTTGCCCGATCGTGCCATACGCACTGCTGCCTTCCAGGCCGCTTGGATTCTGAAGACAATGAGATCCAAGGGTTTCCTCTAACGCCGGTGAGTAACACTCAGTCATGCCGCAGCACTACCTGAGGAGCACCACAATACTTGGCTGCAGGTTTGACCAGGGCAACATCATGGTAGTCGATGGGAAAGTGTGTAGGACGCCACTGCCCTGGATCTCTCAGGTTACTGAGAATCCCCGTCTTGTGCAGACTGTTCCTACTCCCTATTGCCCTTTGTTCATGGTTGCTGGAGGCTTGGAGCCCCAGCCATGGTTACTTCTTGTCTCTGCGGCGGGTGCAAAATTAGGAAACCTTCGTAGTCTTTTGGTCTCGAACGTGTTGCTACCAGGTTTACTTGCAGGAGCTTTTGCTCTCCGTATGCTCAACTCTTTCTCAACGGTTGACGCACTGTTGGAGTTCGTGGGGGTAACTGACACCGCTATTCTGCTGCCCATGCCGGTCAACGTAGACAAGGAGAAGGCTAGAGTGTTGGGAGGAGGCAACTTAACTGTCTGTTTCGGAGGGGATGCAGGTTTGTGTGCCACAGTGACGGAGTATTTCTCTAGCTGTGCATCTGTTAAAGATGTGGACCTCCTCCTCACGAATAGGAGTGAAGGTTTGAAGCTTTTGCGTCACGTGGGTGGGCTAATGGTTGACTCCGAAGATATGATGTGCGTGCTCCCCAGTGGAAATAGCTTCTCGGTGCAGGTTGTGCCTTACAAGGCATTGGGCTCCGGTGCTTACCCGTCTCAATGTGTGTCCAACAAGCCCGTTCATCTCTACTTGGATCTGAACGACCTTTTTCCAAGGCGGGTTTTGGATCACGATGCCTGTTTATGTCTCTTGACCCGGATGATCAACCATGCCGCATGGCAGGACTCCTGTACAGGTGGCATTGCACGCTGCTACACACATTTTCGAGGTGGCAGTCTGCAGATCTCTACGTTTGCTGTTGAACCTTCACAGTTCAAGTCTTGAACTGTGCACAAGGTACTACTTATCCCAGTACATTTTTTTTGGTTTTCTGTTTTTCGTTTTCACTGCTTAGTTACCTAGTCCCCTGATGGACAGCTCAAGGCATTGAGAGCCTTTAATGTTACATAATCAAGTAATATATATGTTTTTCCATTTAGTAACTGTTTCTGTTTTCACTTTTTGAGAGATACGTACAGATGTATCGGAAAACCTTATATTAAATCAGATGGGCTAAAACATATTCAACAGAGAAACTCATAATAATTGCCTTGGCAATCTGAATCATCCATAAGTTGTATGCTACTGGGATACAACAAAACTCATCCTCCCATGCAGGACTCCGTCTGGTCCTGGTCTACTCCCACGGAGTTACCAATTGAATAATGTGGAAATGTAAACAGGAAATCCCCATCCAGCTTGAACTTGGCACCGCCTCGTGTCCAGGGACAGGGATCAACATTGTGGAAGATGGGGATGCCTCGTTGATATCCCTCGAAGTCCACTTTGCACTGGTTGATGTCATAGTACCCTCGTGCTTCCTGGTCAGGATTGTACTCCAGCACGTATAGGAAATCATTCACCATGGTTGCCCCTGTAAGAGAAGAACCTTCACCTGCCTTTATATCAGCGACAGGGACGGTCACAGCACCCCACTTCGGATGCTTCATGTTGTACACAAAAAGTTTAAACAGCTTCCCGTCAAAAGCAAAGGTACAACTCGCCAGTCCTCTGATTATCTGGGATACGTATGTAGAGGTCTATCTTCCTCCTCCACGCCAAGGGCTCTTCAGAGTTGAATACGGCCACCCAGGGAAGAGGCCAATCCCATTCGACTGTCAATGGCTCGATCTAGCCGAGGGCCTTTTTGTGCACGCCCTTTCTAGTTCTATCTCTTGGTACGCACATCTGTCAAAGAACTGTTTTTTCGCATGAATCTTCTCCTCTGATAGTATCCACATGCATCCGAAAAACTAAATCTATTGTAGGTGCGTCCAGGGAGGGAGAATATCGAGCTCTTCTGTTTCACCTACATTACCAAGTCCTGTCTATCCTACAGGAGGTGGCCATTGAACAGCGAACCGTGGGCACATTCAATCGCTCCTGCGTGGCAGGGTACCAGACTTGGAGGTGCCCTTGGTCTTCCTTACCTTGTTTGGGACGAAAAACTCCAGAATCCTTCCTGCTCTTGAACCGTATCTTCCCTGGGCGTCAAAAGCCAGATCAACTTGCTAAACAACCCTAAACAACTAAACAAGATTAGCGACCTTGCACCTAAACAGCCGTTGATATCAAACCATATTCTTGATTGGAATTCAATCCGACTGATTAGGTGGAATGTATGTTTACATTTTATTATATATTTCAGCACAATTGCTTATCCATACAACACTCTTTAAGGAAAAATATGTTAATAAACTTACGTTATAATGTCTGTTTCGCTACAATCATAATTATGTGTTATTATTGTTAAATATCCGTTTGGTCGTATTTGTGTGCACTATGATATCGTCGGTGTCATTATTGGATGATGTGATAATGAAAATATATCTCGATTAGTTCAAAGAGTATATCTTTTATTTTCAAATTTGCTATATAGTTAATTTTAATAAAATATATTATATTAAATTTACATTAGTGATTAAAAAATTAAATTTATAAATTTTAAATTTAAGTATTTTAATTTTAATTTTAAAATCAGCAAGAATTTTCATTTTCAAACTAGATTTCACTCATCATTTAAATATTAAAATTTATAAAAGTTATATTCAAACATGAAATTAATAATAATTTGTTAATGTTATAACAAATTTATTATTGTTGTTTTGACCTGATTTCTTTGTATTTAAAGATATATTTGAAGTACAAAATATAGAGATTTTTAAGAATATTTAAATATTTTAATTATAAATCTATAAAATTATATTTAGCCTTAAAAAAATAAAATAGTATAAAAACATATTTAAGCTAAGGAGTTACACGGATAAAATATAGAATGTCTCTGTTGTAGATATGGAGTTGATACATGCATAATCTATAAGTTTTTCAAAAAACTGAGACATTTTCTTAAGTTTATTATGTACTTAAATTGTATAAATCAATGATTAAAATTATGTTAATTTATATATGAACTTACTGCTCTGAGTGGATGATTTCATTTTGAATGATGTTTAATTAAAGGCCTTCCATTTCATTTCCTGACATTTTGATGATTGCTTAACTACGACCCTTGCTGTAAACTTTAATGGGCATTGAAAACTTTTATTTCCCATTAGTTAAAATGCTTTCAGTTCTCTTTATTGATATTGATTATTGACTGACAAAATTATATCAGAATATTACAGACACAAATATGAAAATGGGGTGATTTTAATATTCTTTTATAAATAAATATACATCGAAAAGGAAAAGAACTCAGTTAACTAACCTACAACTCCGAGTGATCATCCTCATCGTCATCTGAAGATGATGAAGAGCTAGCTCCCTTCTTTTGATATACGGCTGTGATGATCGGGTTACAGACGGCCTCGATTTCCTTGAGCTTCTCTTCAAAATCTTCCTTCTCCCCACTCTGATTCTCATCCAGCCACTCCAATGCCTCCTTCAATGCTGTCTCAATCTTCTCCTTGTCCTCCTCTTCAAGCTGTAAAATACACACATGTTATACACATATATACACAAATGTCATACAACGGATAATATATGTCTAAATGGATATCTGTGTTTATATATATACCCACACACATGTATACGCGAGACAAGGATGTACTCACCTTGTCGCCGAGCTTGTCCTTGTCGTTAATAGTGTTCTTCATGTTGTAAACGTAAGTTTCCAAGCTGTTCCTGGCGTCGATCTTCTCTTTAACCTTCTTATCTTCCTCAGCGAACTCTTCAGCCTCCTTCACCATTCTCTCGATCTCCTCCTGGCTCAGACGGCCCTTGTCGTTTGTAATGGTGATCTTCTCGGCCTTTCCAGTCCCCTTATCCTCTGCTCGGACATTCAATATACCGTTTGCGTCAATCTCGAACGTGACTTCAATCTGAGGAACACCTCTGCAATGATAAAGTTACATACATATGCACACACACACAGGGAGAGAGATGAAAACACATATAACCTTGGAGCTGGGGGAATACCAGTGAGATCAAATTTTCCAAGTTCACGGTTGTCCTTTGTCAAGGACCGTTCTCCTTCAAAGACCTGAACAATTTTATACGGACACAAATTATTATCTATAAGTCGTATTTTAAGAAAGTATAGAAATGTTCTTGCTAAAAGTCAACTTGCTTACGTGGATGGAAACTGCGGTCTGCTGATGGTACGTAGTGAAAACCTGTGACTTCTTTGTGGGGATAACAGTGTTTCTCGGGATCAGCTTGGTCATGACACCCCCGACGGTTTCAATACCCAAAGTCAGAGGAGCCACATCCAACAAAAGAAGATCTGTACACAAGGACCATTCAATTAATATAATTATAATATCAACTACACGTGTATTATATACAAGTCAAAAACAAAGTGACATACCTTTGACTTCATCACCACCTTCGCCACTCAAAATACCACCCTGAACAGCAGCACCATATGCGACTGCCTCGTCTGGGTTTACTCCCTTGCTCGGCTCTTTACCATCGAAGAACTCTTTCAGAAGTTGTTGGACTTTAGGAATTCGAGTGCTTCCACCAAAAGAACAATCTCATTAATTTGATTCTACACAAAGTCAATGTTAGTAAAGCTATTGCACTGTATGTATATATATAGAGATATAGATACGCAATCATTACCTTCTGGAGGCCGGCATCGTCCATGGCCTTCTTCACGGGTCCCATCGTCTTCTTAAAGAGATCAGCGTTGAGCTCCTCAAAACGGGCTCTAGTTAGTGGCTCGGAGAAATCAGTGCCGTCGAAGAGCGATTCAATCTCAACACGGACTTGGTGCTGGTTACTCAGCGACCTCTTGGCACGCTCAACTTCCCTTCTCAGCTTGCCAATGGCCCTATTGTCCTTGCTGATGTCCTTGCTATACTTCTTCTTGATCAGCTTGATGAAGTAATCCATCACTCTCTGGTCGAAGTCCTCACCTGAAAAGAGCAAGTTCCTATTAGACTGATATCATAGCACGTATCCACATTCATAAATATGAACAGCGGCTATTTACCTCCGAGATGGGTATCACCGTTTGTTGCTAGCACCTCGAACACTCCATTATCGATGGTCAAAATACTCACATCGAAAGTACCACCACCAAGATCGAAAACTAGGATGTTCATCTCCTTCCCACCTTTCTTGTCCAGACCATAAGCAATTGCTGCTGCTGTCGGCTCGTTGATGATACGAGCCACGTTCAGACCAGCAATAATTCCTGCGTCCTTAGTTGCTTGCCTCTGGGCATCATTGAAATAAGCTGAAAATAACAAACCGAACATCAGTGTATTTAAAACATGCATTTCCTATTAAAGGATTTTAAATGATATTTTAAATGATTTAGATTTCAAATTCACTTCAAGAGGCTTCTGTTAAGTGCATGGAAGTGAATTTTAAATTGTGTAATAAAAAATCATCCTGAAACATATGGACAAATAAAAAAGGTAAACCAAGTTCTAAAAGATATACTAAAATATTTGATGAAGGAATAAGTATATTTTATTATTTGAGTTTGCTTATAATAACAACTTTATATTATGTTATGTTTAAACGGCATCCCAAAACAATTTTTGAATTAAGTTTAACAAATAAGAAGCGCATGACAACATAAATGAGTTAAATAGTATTTATTACACATGTAATACATAACACTATCGTGGTCCTACTGAAGGAATGAAATCATAAGTTAACCAAATAGTATTTATTACACATGTAATACATAACACTATCATGGTCCTACTAAAGGAATGAAATCATAAGTTGTTTCTTAAGTCCTATGAGATTTGAAAGCATATCAATAAGGTGGTATATCAATTATAAATGACAAAAGGAATGAGGATGCACTTAGTGCTTCATGTTAATTAGTTAAAGAAATGAATTTTAAGTGAAATGTACGAGGATAACGATACAGAAGTTATACTGCCCTTTAAAACATAAGATTGTTATGACCCATAATAAATTAAAAAATATTTTTTAAAAAGGTATAAATTAAAATATTCTTAAATAGATCTAAAAGTATAAAAGGGAATTATGAGAATTAAATCACCTTAATTTTGGTGAGTTTATACATATGAATGAAGGTGTTTAATAAAGTATAGATGGACTACCCTAGACACTTAAACAAGCTGTTTTCTCACTACATTTATAAGTTCAATCGTGAGTTCGATATAATAATAATCAATCTTCAAACTGAAAATAAAAACTACAATAATATAATCTTTGGTCGAAGTTCAATGGTGAACTTGATATGTAATAATAATCAACCTTTAAATTGAAAATTTAGCAAATTTCAGAGCCAGATTTTCTTTGTTTGAGATAATTGATGGGTTTAACCGCTTTTCTTAGGAGACAAAAAGGAAAAAAGGAAAAAAAGAAACCGTGTGTTGTAGTTCAATGGGAAGCTTTTTTTTTCATATATAGGAGAAGCTCGATTGGTTTCTGGGACGTTGATGAGTATAATAGTCTCTTGCTTTATTCTTTCCTTGGCATGTTGGCGATTCATCCATTTGCACAAACGGAAAATCAAGGGGGAGCGTTGGAGCATGCATCACTAAGTAGATATCACGGAGTGATTAGAGCCATGAATTAATATGATATATATACACATACATGCTATGAATAAACATCAAATTCTGGATATATAATTCTTTCATTCTACATACATTCTTTCTTTTCGTGCTCGTCCATGTTCTCTACTTTGGTACATCACAAATGGATATTAAGCGTCTCCCAACTCCCCATGATTCATATTCACATAGACTTGTAAGTCCGTTGTACGCTGTAGTGTCTAAACTAGAAATGAAAACGATAAATAAGAATCATTTTATGTTGGAATCATACAAAGATGGTATAACTGTATATCACAGTGCACACACACACACACACACACACACACACACACACATATACATATATACAAAGCTTCCTGAGTTCTGCATGGGAACACGGTATCTGTCAGCACAGTCCTTGCTCTCCCCACAGTCTGTGTGTGGTGTGTGTATGGGTGTTTGCGTTTACTGTAATGTCCCTACTTTAGCTTAAGGTCTTGTGTTGACAGTGTTCTAATGCCTTTTCTGGGTTGCTAGCATACCAACCTTGCATGTGCGAATGGGCATGTGTTTTATTTTGGTTACTCTAGTGTTGTTTCTGTAGGTGAATTATAGACTAATTGTCACTCATGTGTGTGTGTGTGTGTGTCACACGCGCGTATATGTGTGTCCAAGGCTGTTATCTTGGAAAATGAAGTGAGCAAGAATGCCGTACAAGAAATGGCTAACAAGAAATTCCCAAGATTACTGAGGGAGATGGGGAGTACGTGTTTCGTGCAGTAGATGACACGTAAAGGCAAATGAAATTGTCAAATTAGACACGATTGTTCAAAAACAACAAAGTCAGAATCAAAATTATAACATCATGTACTAAGTAAAAATAAAATTTCATTGCTAGTGGTTCTAAGATAGGAATTTATGAGTCATGTGTTATTATTATTAATATGTATTTTTTACGGATTGAGGGCTAACTCACCGATCCCGTGGAACAGATCCGGTTTATACGTAAGCACTAAAATTCCATAAGTTTATTAACATATTTTTCTTAAACCGATAAAATTTAAGCCGTTGGATTGAAAGATGGATCAAGAATACCATAAGATATTTTTCCTTAAACCGATAAAATTTAAGCCGTTGGATTGAAAGATGGATTAATCAAGAATATTCGGACGGCTTCGAAGCTGACCTTGTTTGGAGTTTTTTAGGGCGTCTCTGCTAGTGATGTCGCTGCTGAACGGAAAGGATCCGGCTTTTGGCACCCTGCCAAAGGTGGGAAGAGCAAGAGAGAGTACGGTCCTGTTCAAGAGCAGGAAGGATTCTGGAGTTTTGTTGCGAATTCGTCCCAAACAAGGTAAGGAAGACCAAGGGCGCCTCCAAGTTTGGTACCCTGCCACGCAAGAGCGATTGAATGTGCCCACGGTTCCAGAGTACGATCCACTGTCGCTGTTCAATGGCCGCCTCCTGTACAAGAACAAGGAGGATAGACAGGACGCACTTTGCTGCTTGGCTGTGGGACAAGTAGGTGAAAAAGGAGAGCTCGATATTCTCCCTCCACTAGACGCACCTATAAGAGATTTAGCTTTTCGGATGCATGTGGATCCTGTCACAGGAGCCTACAGAATCTCTGCAATGGAGAAGATTGATGCGGAAAAACAGTTCTTTGACAGGGATCCAGATGTAGTTGCGGCATACCAAGAGATACAACTAGAAAGGCGTCCGCAAAAAGGCCCTCGGCTAGATCGAGCCCTTGCAACAATTGACAGAGCGGTCGAAGAATGGAACAGGCTGTATCAATTGAAACAGGAATGGGATGGGCCTCTTCCCTGGGTGGCAGTATTCAACTCTGAAGAGCGAACCTGGGACCTTAGCCAAAGGCAAGCGCAAGAGGACGTTGTGGAGGAGGCCTTACTTGGGAAGATAGACCTCGGATCCTCTGCGTATGTATCCCGAATAATCAACCAGAGAACCGGCACGTCGTACCAGGGCAAGCTCTTTGCTTTTGACGAGAAGGTGTTTAAACTTTTTGTGTACAGCATGAAGCATCTGAAGTGGGGTGCTGTGACCGTCCCTGTCCCTGATATGGAGGCAGGTGAGTGGCACGGTAAACACAGGTTCTTCTCTTACAGAGGCAAGCTGATGTTGCTATGGCTATGTGAATGATTTCCTGTACGTGCTGGAGTACAATCCTGACCAGGAAGAATGGGTCAATAGAGGATACTATGACATCAACCAGTGCAAGGTGGACCTTGAGGGATATCAACGAGGCATCCCCATCTTCCACAGTGTTGATCCTAGTCCCTGGATACGAGGCGGTGCCAAGTTCAAGCTGGATGGGGATTTCTTGTTTACGTTTCCACATTATTCAAATGGTAACTCCGTGAGAGTAGACCAGGACCAGACGGAGTACATTAGACATCCTGCATGGGAGGATGAGTTTTGTTGTATCCCAGTAGCATGCAACCTCGATACCCAGGAATGGATTCTTATGGACGATTCAGATTGCCAAGGCAATTATTATGAGTTTCTCTGTTGAACATGTTTTAGCTCATCTGATTTAATATAAGGTTTTCGATACATTGGTATGTCTTCTTGTGTGTGTATATACTACACATACATATATAGATTGTATGTGTAGTGTGTATATATATAGGGTACTTATGTACAGGTTCTACTGCATTTTAAAAATTTAATGGAGATTTATAACCTTTGGAAGCGATTATATATATATATATATATATACATATTTTTATAAACAATTTACATTAATCATTCTAGAGTCACAACACACATATCTAAATGCTCTGTCGAGCATAGACCATGCAGTATATTTATGCACATGTGATGTTATATAGTGTTCATTTTTTAGTATAATGAATATATATAATTCCTCAAAAATGTAAATCCCATTAAACATAGAAATTGATTTGAAGGATATAATGTGTTAAACATGAATGACTTATTATTTGTACATTGAATTCCGGTGGTTATTCTTCTTTATGTAAAACCCCCCAGCTGATTCATTTGTATGTGAATTAAATAAAGATTGTAATGTGTATTTAGATCTCTTTTTATGAATGATGCAGAATATTACTTAACAAAATTATGAATACATTTTGAAGTGTTTGTTTTCAATCTTAACGTGGAATTTGTTATCTTGAACTTACACAAAATATTACTTATTATTTATTTATACATTCATGTTCATTTGTATTACATTTTTATGTTTTTATGTTCATTACTTAATAATGTATACTATTATTTAATAAAACCTTCACAAGTTTCAGTCTATTATTTAATAACATTTATATATTTATAACATAAAACTTAAGAATATAATTTTATTATATAATTTATTATAATATGTGTTCCTTTATAAATGTAGTAATGTTTATGTAGTCCTAGAAAGTTATAAGAATAATAATATTTTGATATGTTAAAATTCTTTTATTCTTAAGAAAACATGAAGTTAATTGGATTTAATTAAAAAGTATTTTGGATTACCATTTTTACTTTTAAAAAAAATTAAGACCATATTTTTAAGATTAAAATTTGATTAGACATAAAAATATTATATTATTATCACTTTATATAATGCTATAAATACAATTATATAATAAAGAATTTAAAATACATGTATTTATAAATATAAAAATATTATTGAAATTGAAGTATAATTAAATATATAAATACTTATATAGATGAATTAAAACTTATGACTTCTTTATTAAATAATAATGTTTGTTAAAACAAAACCATAAAATGTAATATATGTGAACAAGGATAAATAAATAAATAATAAAATAGTATTTTGATTATAATTTTAAGATTGCAAGTTTTACAATAACTAATACTTTGTATTTTAAAATATATAAATTTGTATATAAATCTTATCATACAACATCATTTGCACAAAGATACTTAAGTAGGCATTATAATCTTTAAAAAAAAAATCTTTTAGATCACAAATAAATGAATTAATTTGTGAAATACATAAAAAAGGATAAAATACTAAAATTTAATGTATAAATAAATTATTTTTTTTCCATTTAAAATCATGTATATGAATTAATTTTAAATTCATCCATGTAAAATAAAAATTTAAATCTTCATTATTTTACATCTTTAATAAATATATACTTACACCATGACTTTATGAATTACCTTCAAAACAGATATTAAATTGTTTTTAACTTGGTTGTAACAATAACATATTTATGTTTATTATTTCTTAAAATAAATATTAAAATGAATCATTCTTTATATTATAACAAAAAAAAATTATTTTTCCAATGCAAATCTTTGTATCCATAAAAATTAAATTTTTTAAAACAATTGTGTATAATTAATATTTTAATAATAACATTTATGTGTTAAACTTTTAAAAGGTGTGAGCTAATTATATATTTTAAGAAATATATAAAATACATATAAATACAATAACACTTATTTGGTGTACCCATAAACACGAGTGCATAAATTTTTTATTATATTAAAAGTATATACTTTTAAATATTATAAGATTCATAAGAGAAATAAAAATTTGAAAATATTGTACTTTAAACATTATTATTCATAGTGTTAACTTAACATTATTTTATTGGTGTCAAACATAAATATTTATTGTAAAATCTTTTAATAGTTATTCTTTTAAACATATATATAGTTAATGGGTGAAAAATGAAGTAAATTTTAATATTAATTTCTTTATTAAAATGAAGTGAATTTTATTATAATAAGCTAAAATTGAACCTTTGAAATTAATGATATATAAGTATTCTGTTAAACTTGAATATAATAATGTATAAAATAGATGTATCATTAAAAAGTGAAATATGTATGTTTAAAATTAAGAGTGATAAATACAATTTATATTTATAAATTTTGAGAAAACATGGAATGAACTTCGAATTAAAATAAAAAATTTATATAAAAATATTTAAAATGTTTCAAAAATGTAGTAAAAACTATAATTTTGAAATTAATAAAAATATGTTAATACATAAAATTCTTACTTATTATAAATAAAATTGGATGTATTATCAATGTACCAAAGAAAAAAAAGAGATTAATATGTATATTATATGATTTGGAAAAAATAAGATATGAATCGAATATTATTTTAAGATGTTTAGTTTATATAAATGAGCAATGAAAATTTATAAAATTACTTAATTTACTTTATCATTAAAAAAAACTTCTTATGTGATAGTTTACAAATACTTAATTAGTTCGTATTTAAAATGTTTAAAGAATGATATAAAAAAATTATAGTAAAAACAAATTATCAGGTTGTTTAAGTTGTTAATTAGAAATTAAATTTTAAAATTTTCATATTTTTTAATGAAAATAGACTTTCAAAAATCCATTATTAAATAAAAACCACCGTACAAATTTCGTTTAAGAAAAACATTCAATTTAAAAAATAGTAAGAGTAAAAACTGTTTTGTGTAAAAAACATTATGTAATTCTCTTACTCTTTTTAACTCTTTAACATCTACTGACCCTAAAAATTACTTTAATTTAATATGTGTTTATAATAGTTAAATAATATTTATTATTAATTAATCTAGAAAATCACGATAATTAATTTCCAATTAACAATTAAATTCAAAGAAATGGATTTGTTCAGTTGAAATTTGATAGGCTGATTGGTCCTTGTTTCTTTATCAACTACTAGACTAAGAAACCTTTGTAGTATGCTCCTGTTTCTCGCATGGCATACTCAACTCCTTGTTACCAATTGATTCATTGCTAATAGCCGTTACTATTCAATTATATAATCTTAGATATCTAGTATATGATAATATGAATATAAAATGTTATTTGAACTTACTACAATATTTTTATAACTAAACTCTGATTATACGCTGGGGGTTTATATGCTGACTCAAATATGTAAAAGATATTAAGTTAAAGGTGTGGTTCAGCTTAAGCATTTCAAGTGAACAAGAATTTGAGGAGTGATTATATATATATGATGTATAATATATAGAGCGTTTTTCCGGTGTTATATTGTCTTCTAAAAACCAACATTTAAATTCAAACATAGTATGTATATTAATCATTATTTCGGAATAGTTATATATAAAGACAATAATAGATTTTGTAATATATATCAGTATAAAATCTTTCTGTAGTTTAAAGCTTTATCGGTTGAAAATGTCATTTTACATGAAGAATGATCAGTTGATTCCATACTACTCATCAGGATATCCTTACTTTTTTAAAAGGTCTGTCATTCAGCTCTGATGGCACGATGTTTGCTTTGCTTTGCTCTGCCTGTTTGAGCGTCAGGAGTTCTTTGTCATGCTTCTGTAACATAGGCCGGCCTTCTGAAACGCCTCTTGGCCAGTTGACATCTTGATG
Organism: Selaginella tamariscina; assembly: GCA_003024785.1. NCBI lineage: Eukaryota > Viridiplantae > Streptophyta > Lycopodiopsida > Selaginellales > Selaginellaceae > Selaginella > Selaginella tamariscina. The sequence continues at coordinate 19,202 of PUQB01000044.1, forward strand.
GTTCATAAACGCAGGGTAGTCTGAGCCAGCCACGCCTTCTTCTTTTGCCCACTCGAAAATCTATGAGGAAGTAGAAGAGTCTTATGAGACATGACAATTTCGCCATTGCGGGAACGCAAGTGCGGCATTTTGCTACATTCTCCGAACTCATTGGCTACCCATTGAAGCACCTCTGCAACCGTGTAGCCGCTGGTGAATCTCAGCACCTTGTCTCCGCAAGTGACTGTCGCCATGTCCCAGAATTTAGGGCTTGTCAAATTTTAGGGTGCTTATAAAGGGCTTACAAATAACAAATTTTATGATCTGGAAGTGAATCAAGCCTTGGGAAGACGAACAGTTCAACAGGCTTCTTACCAATGTTGATCTAGAAGTGAATCAAGCCTCGTGAGAAGACAAACAGTTCACCAGGGTAGAGTTTTGTGCGAACAATGTGTTGTTGTTGGTCAAATCCAACGTAGCATTTGGAATTTGAGGAATGGAAGTGAAGAGCTAAACGAGTACTTAAAGAAATAACAGAGATATTTGATTGAGAGAATCGGAAAAAAAAAGAAGAGGCAAGGCAAGTACAACAATCCAAACGAAGAGATTGAAGTCAAGAGCGAAGAAAGCCAAGCCAGTAGTTTAAAGCTCTGTCGGTTTTAAAATGTCAAACTTACAAGTCTATTTTCCTCAAATTCAAAGACCCAAAACCAAGTGCTTCAACGATCGGGAAGGTCTAGATTCCATACTACTCACATCAGACATCCTTCATACCACATCCTTGTAACTTTATGTTAAACAGTTTTAATAATTATTAATTACAAATGCATCCACTGTATTTGAAGCCAAGTCTTGAATCTGGTATTCCCTGTAGTTATCCAGTCCGAAGTTCTTATTTTCTATTTCTGACCAACTCTACGAACCCAGCACCGTTCACCTGTTCGTCGAGTATCAAAGATACTTCCCCATTGTTGTCATTTTAAACGTCTTGCTTGATCGTAATTATGATCACCACTTTGCCTCTGCGTTCCTTCTTTGTGCTCTCAATCTTGTCTTTAACTCGCTAGAACTAACTAACCTATCAGGTTTAGAGAAACAGAACATACCCATGAAAGTGAAATTGTTCTAGGAAGGGTATGTGGAAACATTTTGACCTGCTAGCACTAGGTGAGATTCATCAATCTCATCTTGCAGATTTCACCCTATAAATTAAAAAAAATAAATCAATCAATTGTGTTCTAATCGCGAGTGCGCGGGCTTACACACACGTGAAGAATAATTTCACAACATTAGTATATGTAGTAAACAAAACGCAAACATCCTGAAGTGATATATGCCGTAGTAAAAAATGTTACTAATTAATAATTAAATTAGATTAATAATTAATAAATTAATAATTAAACATTTCTGTAGCATATTTGATTACAGATTTAATCACTGATCCTGAAACCAACCGGAACTTGGCCACTTAGAAAATGCATAATCTTGGTGGGGCCAATTATGATTTACAAATTGAAACCAAGCTCCCTTAGCTCAGCTGGTAGAGCGCTTGTTTGGGTTTGAATCCCATAGGTAAGCATTTAAAAGATTGTTCCAATATGTTTATATAGAGTTATCAATATTTATTTGTAAGTGAACAGTGTTATAATTTGTACTGAAAGTTTTAACTTAATCTCAGTTTACTATGCTTAGTGTATGTTATTTAGATATGAACTAAATATATAACGTAAAACTGTCATAGTGTGTAAATATATATATATAAAGTGAGATGTTATTATTGCTATTGAACAAACATATTTAGAGATGAATTAGATACATTATATCAAAAGATAATCCAGGAAGTCGTCAAAAAGCAACAACATTTAGCAATCTCATACCATGGCCTCGGTCCTCTAGTTTGGACAAAGGACTACAAATCAGTTGACTTGCGTAACGAGAGATTAGTGCTTGTTAATGATTAATCCACAAAAAGATTTAAGTATCAGTGAACACAGCCTCCAATTGACCACTTCATCAATCTGATATAGAGACTTCCGCACATTGGGCTTCTAAGGACTACTTCTTCCAATAGTGTCAGAAGATTCTTATAGAATATCCTTATTGAATCACGATATAAAACCCCTAGCTCCTTGCCCACAACACACATCATTCCTTCTTTACACTATGGCTTATCACTACTTGGCATTCTAGTGCTGGCTCTTGTGCTCAGCGTAGCAATGCTGCAGACGAAGATATGCTGCAGGACTTTTGTGTGGCAGACAACAACAGCATGCTCACAGTGAACGGCAAGGTGTGCAAGCCTGCTGGAAGCGTCCAGGCCATGGACTTCAAGTCTGATGCACTGAAGAACCCTGGAAACACCGACAATGCACTCGGCTCCATGGCTACCAATGCAAACGTGCTCAACTTCTCAGGCGTCAACACACTTGGGGTCTCATTCGCTCGCATTGACTATGCACCGGGCGGTGTTAACCCTCCCCACGTCCACCCTAGAGGCACTGAGCTTCTCTTTCTTGTCCAGGGAACTCTCTATGTTGGATTTGTGACTACCAACAACAACACATTGTTTGCACAAACAATCTACCCTGGTGAGCTGTTTGTCTTCCCACGAGGCTTGATTCACTTCCAGATCAACATTGGTAAGGAGCCAGCGGTTGCAGTGGCTGGATTCAACAGCCAGAACCCCGGTGTTTCTCAAGTTGCCAAGGCTGTCTTTGCCTCCAATCCGCCTATCCTTGATGATGTCATTGAGAAGGCTTTCCAGATTGACCAAGAACTTGTCCAGAAGCTCAGAGATCTCGTTGCTCAAACTTAGATTGTTGTAACACTTCTTTGAGATAATGAATAAACTGCGTTTTTATTTTCTACATATCTGTGTACAAGCTGTCTTACGAAAAAACCTAGTTTAAAATTTAGAGATGACGTATAAAACTTGTTTCATTAAATTTTATGGGGACATATTCACTTTAGTTCTATATATAAAATTTATTTTTAACAAATGTTTATGTCCACTTGTTTATAATGATTGAAATAAAATTATCTTACTAATATGTTTAAAGTTCAAGCCCAAAAATCAATTACTTGGACTTATATAAGTTGGTGACTCTGTAAGTCAGGGTTTCTTGAACATTTAACTTTTTTTTTAAGACACTATTTCTTTAAAGGGTAAAATCCTTACACTGCAAACCTTGACTCAGTAAATCATCTAGAACAATGGACTTAGTGAGATCTGAAACATGAACTTTACTAATCATTTTATAAATCATTTAGTCAGTTAATATCCTGCCGATCAATCCGTGTCGATAAGGCCTGGGCGTGTCGCCTTAACTATTAAGCTGGCCTGCGATATCCGTTTCATTGACGAGAAAAGATCCTAGAACGTTAGACTTTATAAGTGTGATTAGAAAGCTAATTTTGTTTAGGAAACCATGTCTTACTGAGTCACCAGCTGATAAGATCAAAATTTATACAACAAAAACTAAAAAAAAAGCAATTAATAGGGCTTTGAAAAATCACACTACTTATAAAACTTGTTTTTTAAATTCGTTATATAAATCTGACTACGAAATTTATAGTTAATTCACTTTATTTCTAAAATTAGTTTTTTAATTAAGATGACTCACTAAGTCCTTAGTAAATCACGTGATGACTTACTAAGTCAAGGTTTGCAGTGTAAGGATTTAAAACTAAGTTAAATTTTCAAGAAACCCTGACTTACTGACTCACCAACTTATATAAGTCCAAGTAATTGAATAAATCGACTTTTGGGCTTGATCTATTGAAATTTTTGTTCTAAGATAATTTTATTTCAATCACTATTATAAACAAGTCGATATAAAAAAATTATTGAAAATATTTATATATAGAACTAAAGTGAATGTCCCCATAAAATTTAAAAACAAATTTATAAGTCAGCTCTAAATTTTAAACTAGGTTTTTCGTAAGACAGCTTGTACACAGATATGTAGAAAATAAAAACGCAGTTTATTCATTATCTCAAAGAAGTGTTACAACAATCTAAGTTTGAGCAACGAGATCTCTGAGCTTCTGGACAAGTTCTTGGTCAATCTGGAAAGCCTTCTCAATGACATCATCAAGGATGGCGGATTGGAGGCAAAGACAGCCTTGGCAACTTGAGAAACACCGGGGTTCTGGCTGTTGAATCCAGCCACTGCAACCGCTGGCTCCTTACCAATGTTGATCTGGAAGTGAATCAAGCCTCGTGGGAAGACAAACAGCTCACCAGGGTAGATTGTTTGTGCAAACAATGTGTTGTTGTTGGTAGTCACAAATCCAACATAGAGAGTTCCCTGGACAAGAAAGAGAAGCTCAGTGCCTCTAGGGTGGACGTGGGGAGGGTTAACACCGCCCGGTGCATAGTCAATGCGAGCGAATGAGACCCCAAGTGTGTTGACGCCTGAGAAGTTGAGCACGTTTGCATTGGTAACCATGGAGCCGAGTGCATTGTCGGTGTTTCCAGGGTTCTTCAGTGCATCAGACTTGAAGTCCATGGCCTGGACGCTTCCAGCAGGCTTGCACACCTTGCCGTTCACTGTGAGCATGTTGTTGTTGTCTGCCACACAAAAATCCTGCAGCATATCTTCGTCTGCAGCATTTGCTACGCTGAGCACAAGAGCCAGCACTAGAATGCCAAAGTAGTAATAAGCCATGAGTTTGAGATTATAAGAGTGAACGGCTTTTATATTCCCATGAATGAGGATATCCTGTGGTCGTAAGCATGACGTCTGAATTACGAAATAGTCGTTGTTAAGAGGGAGGATAGCAGTTTTTAAAAGAGAAAAAAGAAATAGTTGTTGAAAGAAGAAGGAAGAAGAATCTTTATGTCTACATTAGAATATTCATTATAATTTATATTACCTTTTAAATATAAATATCAAATATATTAAAGCCCACTTTCCACTAGCGGGTGGTTACTTGGCCGGTGGTAAATTAAAATAATACTACGTCATTAGATATTACTATCACTGTTTTTTTCCATTAGAGTGATTAATTGAATTAAAAATTAAATTAGCAGTGCACAATTTTTATTTAATTGATTATTATAAACATATATATTACACATACGTATGTAATAAATGTGTACCTACTCAGTATTTTTAATTAAAAAATATATTAAAACTCTAACTTTTCATTGTTATTTTTTTATATAGAATCATTAATTATAATTTACTAATGTCTTTCTATATGTATGTGTATAACAATGTACACACACACACACATATATATATATATATATATATTACACAAACATGTGAGTGTGTTGAGAGAAAGAGAGATCTACAATATTAACTTATGTTTTTTCTGCAAAATAAGTATATCAACTAATGTGTCTATATATATATAATATTCTTACATGTAAATAAGTGATATTTTGCTAAATATCATGTTTGCTTTTATTTTAAAGTTCTAATTTATTTATTTTTTTATTAATTTTTTTAAAGTTAAAAAAAGTAAAACCTAATTTCATTAATCTTGATACACGTGTCATTCAGTTATGCTCGGTAGCCATACAACCGGGCAAGATTGCCCGGTTATTAGGTTACCACAAAAAGCCATGTAAGTGCCACATGGGTGCCACGTAGGTGCCATGTAGATTATAAATTATAAATAACTAGCAAGTGGAAAATTAAATCCATGGTAGAATAAATAATTTCTTTTATTTTGATTGGTTGAGGCAATTAACCACCTGCTAGTCCTAATGTATAATGCTAATTAGTTACCGTATAAACAAGCAAGACAAGGCTAGCCGACCACTGAGAGGTGGCCGATATGTGTTGTATTGTGAAGGTGGCTGAGGCTGAGCCAGCGTGAATCACCTGTTGGCTTGAGGATGGCCAACTTCAACCTTGGCAAGATATGCGAAGATCAACTGTTCTATAGTGAATATATATCATACATATGGTTTTGTCCTGCGGAGTCTTGAGCTGGATAATTAAGCACAAGGTTTGTACTTGAAGGCACTCTTCGTTGTCGGCAGGCATGCGACCTATCATGCTACTCTCGTTTACTGGGCACCATCGCCACCATCGCGTAGAGGACCACCTTATCAGTATCATCGCCAAAGCTATCCTCTGCTCAAGTGCTCTTTCTCCATGGCTTTAGTTATATGTAGCTGTCTTTCATGTTCCTTACATCTTCAGCTTTAAGTAATAACTGTTTAACACTTGTTACAACATCGTTAAACACATACTGATCATCCTTATGTGCTCAAAATTAACAAAAATTGCAATCTTACTTAATAAGTTAAGCTTTTTATAACTTGTCAAAAGTGAAACTTGTTCTATACAGTACTGCAAGCTATTTATATTATTAAGTTGCATGGATTAGTTATGTTTAATTTAGTTCACTTAGATTATATTAAGGAAAACAATTAAGTATGTTCTTGTTGGAGATGGTTATTTAGGTGAGTATGTCTCAGTGAGCATGTTCTCTTTGACCAGTACTTTATTGTTGATATAAAATTTTGATTATAGTTTCCATCCATGTTTAATATGGTTCAATTGCGTATATCGAATAACTAAGTATAATTTTAAAATATATTAGCTTAAGAAATGTTAAACTTCATGTAACAAACAATATTAATGGGGCAAACAAGCTCTCATCTTTTGTGATGAAAGCTCTATTGCCGCTATGTATATTAACGAAGGTTTAGAATCAAATTTTCAAGTTTAAACATGAAGAAAACTTTTGGCTTGCACCATATAATCTCCTTTCTACGGTTTGATTCGTTAATACTAGGCTTTTGGTCAGCTTTTATGGTTTTGTTTGTTACATGATAAAGATGAGTGTTTATTTGGAGTTGGTCCATGTCAAGGTGTTTCACATGATTTATCTGGGAAACAATATTAGGATAACCTTCGGACTACATACTAAATTTTTTACACTTATGCACTTTAACTAACATTCACACTTTTTGACATGTCTCCAATGGCAAATGGATGAATTTACTTTGGCCACATGCCATGTTAAATTACTCATTAGAGAGTTTATACACGTGATGACAATATATAAAGGATTTCATATAATATGCCTTCCATTACTAGAATAAGTAAGCTCGGAGATTCATATTTTTGTCATGTTATTCACTTTCATATTCTCCTTGTGCCACGTCGTTCCAACGCTGTAATCATCCACATCCTATCACCATAAGATTTTCTTCCTTCATGACTCCTAATTCATAAGGTTTTCCTCATAGTAAGTATTTATTACAAACCTCTTGGTAGGTGTTCATGTGGACTATCTACTTTTTATTCCTCCACAGTAAGTTGTCCTACGAATGCATTTACTATATGATGTTTTTAACTTTCAACATTGTTCCTCACTTTTAGTTGTTGTTGTGTCCTTACTACAACCATACTGTTGGTAGGCCTCTTCATCACTCTTTGGGTATTTAATATAATCTTCTTTGTATTTATTGAATCATGCCATTTGTTTCTCCAGCTCCTCCTACACCTTAATCAGCAGATTATGATTGTCCACTAGCAAGGTTTACATTCTTATCCTTCAAATGTTATAGTTCCTCTCGTATGAGAGAAAGAAGTGCTCCACCATACTAGAACTCATGTTGGAGCTTTGATATCTTATGTATAAGTGTTCATGCTTCTGTCTAACTCGGCTCTCATGTCTCCAACTTTGGCTCAACCATGTGTGGACTTGGTGTGTGTACCTTCATCATGCAAGCGGCTATCTTATTGATTGTTGTTCGGAGACCCAAAAACTTGGACATCATCATTGCCTCCATGGCCTCTACTGTGATCTTCACTTGCTCCATGTCCTTCATTGTGCATCCTGAATTAATTGGTTGCTGATATTTGTTGCAACCTCCAAAGCATCGTGAGATTATCCTCCCCCTCATCCCAATTTCTCCAAGACATCTTTTTGGAGTCTAACTAACACTTTGTAAAATGCCTCTACTTATTTCTGTGTCAAATGCCTCTACTTATTTTTGTGTCCTGAATGGTATGTGTCTCTTAAAAACCATATTGAAGTTCGATTCTGCTCCTTTTGATATAGAGTTAGAACATTGTGGTGCTGCAACTCTATGGTTGGACCTGTAGTTGAAATCCTCTTTGTCTGTATGTTCCTCGTCCTCTCTAGAATTGACCCGTAAACTGACCATGATGATAAGGCCTATGTGAAGGAACTCTTCCCATTCCTGGTGGACTAGCCAAGGTGATAGGTTATAAGATCCAGAATATACCACCTGTCACCTTGTCTAGTCCACTTTCCTTTGGCTCCACATGTAGTGTGGGTTCCAATTTGTTATAAACTTCCAAGTTGTTCACCAGTTGTTGCCCAATCTTGTAATCTTCTTGTATCTTTTCTACAATTAAACAATCCTTGTCATGTGTCTTTCTTGTTTGAGCTGTAGGTCATAATCAAATTGATCATCTACTCCATTTTGACCTTCTTGTTTAACCTCAATTCCCTTCTCAATGGTGTAGCCTCCTTCTTGATCTTCCGCTTCAGTGGTGTTTTCTAGAAAACTCTCTCATCTAGCAATTGGATTTCTTCATCATCCCCTAGACATTCTCCTTTTTCTGTGGAAGTCTGGCAATCTTCTTGAGCATAAACTCATACACCGCTTCATCCACATGTGCTCCATGCTCCCTCACATGATAAGCCAAATAATGTATCCATGTGAAAGCCACCATGGTAGAAGGCTTTCCTTCTAATATTCCTTCTCTTGCATGAGCACCATATGTTTTGTAAGCTTCCTCAACATAGGATGTGTGACTCCTATAGGTTTCATGTGCACCAATGTGTCATACAATGATATGATCGCATTCGAGGTTGTTGTGGTAGATTTCTTAAATTCAAATGAGTTCACCAGGAAGTTTACCACATGTTGTGTCTCCTCCACGAGATCACTCACTTTCAGTCCTGTTTTACTATAATTCTTTGCAATCATGAGCTCTCCTTCCTATTAAGAAGCCAAAAAAATTCTTTTCAATCCCCTTAGAGGTAACTCCCATCTCTCTTATCAACATCCTCCACCATTATCATAAATGTATAGCATTACCAATCGTTTGGCAATGCCACCAACATTAATCTAGAATATATTTTTATTTGCAACATGGGAGGAAATCCCATACATGTCCGATGTCCCCATGAGGAGAATTGATGAAACTCTTGCAATTCTTAGAGTGAGTAGTACTCTTTCTTTTTGCATTGACTCAAGCAAATGAAATGTTCTTTACCTCTCTAGGAATCATATATCTTTTATAATGATTCCCACACATAATATTCTTTCTCTTTTACATCATCTCTTCTTAATGTCTCTATTAAAACTTATCCTTCTAAGCCAATATTTTTCACCTTAAAAAACCCTAATCACTTTAGCTTCAGTTTTTGCTAAGGTCTTCCACCTCTCTATACCACAAATAAAATCTCCCTCTTTAATAGGTTATTCATGCCTTCAGTCAAGCTAGGCTTTCCTCTATATAGCATGCATGATCCATAGAGCATGAATTTTAAGCTCATCTATATTTTTCGATCATACCAATCCTGATTTTAAACATTCCTTTTCATCCAGCATCCTTAGATATGGTATTATACACTCAACTTCTACATCGCAAGTAAAGCTTAAATGGTGTTAATCCTATAGTGACTTTATAAGTTATATTATAAACCCATAGAACTTTAGGAAGTTTTCATTTCAGTCTTTCCTAATTTTTTAATCATTTCTTTAAAACAATTTTTTTAACCTTATCTGTGGATTTAACCTACCCATTTCTTTAAGGATAATTATCCATAAGCATTCGGATTATTTCATTAGCAAAATGTTTTTCTTTGTCACTTACTATTTTTTTAGGAATTCAATACCATGTTATGACAATTTATAAATGGTATGTATTGTGCCATGTGAATAAGCTCTTTTCATGAGTCCATCCATTTAGTCATATAATCCATCATTATTAATATAGATTGATTTCCTTTTGTACTCTTAGGATTTATGAGTTATATGAAATTCATTCCCCAATTTTAAAATGGTTCAAATGGGAGAATTAAATTATAAGGTTGAGTTTGTTTCTTTGGAGGTAATTATGCATGTTGGCATTTATAATATTCACATGTATCTCTCCATAAGGTAAGCCACCCCAAGCCATCCTGTAATATTTCTCTAACTGTTAACTCTTTTGCAAAACATCCTCATGTTAAATTAGAATGGGTCTCTTTTAGGACATTTAAAATCTCAAAAGGTTCTACACATTGTCTTAACACTTCATTAATGCCCACCAATGAGACTCATCGTGTCTGCATGATAAAAAGCTTTTTCTCACCTCTTGTCTTACAAGAAGGTGGAACCACTTTTGTTAACATATATACTTTATGTAAATGGAAATTGTATGTAAAATAAGTGTGCATTAGGGAAGTTATTCATATTATAAATTGGAACTTTTCCTATTTTAATATGAGTCAGGTGGTCAATATGTTTAGGTTGCCTTCCTAATTTATGTATTATTTGAAAATCATATTCATGTAGCATTTAACAAATATTCATATCAAAATTGGTTATTTAAAAGGTGTAATAAATCTTTATGATCTACAATATTTTAACTTTATTAATTACTAGAAAATGTTAAAACTTTTGAATGACATAAACCATTCCTAAAGCTTTTTTTTTAATAGTAATATAGTTTACCTCTACATAAATTAATTGGCGACTTCCATAATAGATAAGACAATTTTTTTCATCTTCTTGTGTTTGTGTAAGAACAACTCCTATTATCATATTTGAAGCATTAACATGCACATAAAAACCCTATCCCATTTGGGACTTACCAATATTAGTGCTTTAGTAAGGGATTATCTTAACCTATCAAGCTATTTTACATTTAGAAGTTCATTGATATGGAACATCCACCTTAAGAAGGTTAGTTAAAGGTTTAGCTATTCTTTGCATAGTTCTTTATAAATTTTCTATGATAGCCTATGTTTCTCAAAAACCTTCTTAAATTTTTTAGTTTTGATAACTAGTTGTAAGTGAAGGATAATCTTAGCTTTATCCTAATGTACTAAGATACCTTTTTTATAGATGACATGTTTAAGAAGAATCCCTAACCTTACAAATAAATTATATTTTTTAAGATTTAAAGTGATATAATTTTGTTTACACTCCTCAAAACACTTCTTAAGATAGTGGAAATGAATTTTCTTAGTGTTGTACACACTAAAATTATCCATACCTTCATGAAATTAAATAGGTATTCCTGAAATGTATTAGTGATTATCCTTTCCAACATGAAAGATGCATTATAAAGCTAAAGTGATTATCCTTTCCAACATGAAAGGTGCATTACAAAGCCAAATGGCATTACTTTATATGCAAGAAAAAAAAAAAAAAAAAGGGCTAATAAAAGAAGTTTTATACTGATTCTCATGAGTAACCATAACTTGATTATATTTGAAAAACCATCCACAAATGAATATATTTTATGACCTACCACAATGTTTAGCATTTCTTTTGTAAAAGAAATAGAAAAAACATCCTTCTTTGTGGCATTATTTAACTTTTATAATTTACTCACTCTTAACTTTTTATTATTTTTTAGAAATAATTACAAGTGATGATAACCATTATGTTTTTTATATAGGATATGTAAATCCAACCTTTAACAACTTATTAATTTCTTCCTTATGCTCTTTGCTTCACTTGCTCACAACTCAGTAAGAGTTGAATAGTATATATGAGTACATAACTTTGGAGGTATGCCCTTTAAGTCTTTATATGACCAAGTAAATACATCATTATATTTCTTAAGGAGATTCAAACCTTTCCGTCGAAAATTCTTTGCCAATCCTTAAACAATCATTAATACCTTAGGTTCTTCCCATGTAACTATATTAACTTGCTCTAAAAGGATATGTGGTATACACATGTGTATACTCTATAGGTTGTTCATACAAATTAAATACACATGGAATATCTTTGTAAAACCATTTTTACAGAACATGCTTACTTTCGTCTTATGGAATGACTTCATTTCTTTCACTACTGCATACAAATCTATATATATCATTACCTTTTAATCAGAATATGCCTTAAGGATTTCCATTTTTTTCTTGATTATCCAACCCAATTAATTAATTATATCCTTCTAACACCATGGGTTAATTTTTCTTCAACACACACTTTTTTTTGCAATTATCTTCTCATTTTTCAAAGACCATTTATTATGTTCCTCAATTTTGGATAACCTTTGCAAACTGATTAAGCCATGGTTTGCCTAGACACATAGTGTATAGTGTTGTTTCTTTCACCTAAAGGACAAGTAAGGATATCTTATATTTAAATCATTTTAATGTTATAATGACTCCTCTCACTATTCATACGGGCTTTACTCTCATTTGATTTGCCATTTTCAGATTAAAGGGAGCATGCTCTATAGAGCCTTATATGCATGTTCCTATATGAAGTTCACTTTTGAACTTCCATAATTAAAAACTTAATTCATTTTATTCCTACAAGGGTACATACCCATCATAATCTTCTTCTTGTTTATATGTTTTATCCACTTGACATACCTTTTGTTCCATCTCCAAAAAGGAAACTTTTGCGGTATATGTAATATTTATAAAACCTAATTTCTTACATAATGTAATGATAACATCTCGATTTATCACTTGGTGAGCAATTTTCTTCATCTTCTCCTTTAACATAGAAGTTTTCGGGATATCCTCCTCCCGAATATAGTTAAAAAAACAAATCCTTTGGCTCTACTAGGAAGGTATCTCCATTTTGCACAGGAATGCCAACTGGAGTTGCTCAAATGTGTGGTGCACAAAATGTAAAATGAAGATACCTCCTAGTATTTCCAATTGGCATTCATGTGCACAAATGTAAAATGGAGATATCTCCATATTTTATGCACCACACATTTGTATCTAGTTCCTATCAAACATGATTTTCTTTCAAAGTTTTCATTAATTGCATTAACATCTTTTTATCTAATTGATGTTTTTGAACCTTTACATGTTCTTCCTCCTCATCTAGGGACTTGTCTATCTTCTTAAAGGCTTTCTTATTTATTTGTTTATCAACTTTCCTTTAGCTATCTTCTCTATTTGTGTCTTTTTTTTTTTTCAATATGCTTTGAACTTCTTGAAAATTTGAAACTGTACATGATATATATACACAAATTTAAGAAACATAAGAAAATGTGCAAGTTCTATATTAAGGAGGATGCTTTACTTTAATGTTATAAACAAAGATTGTTAAAACCATATAAGAATTTAGCATCAATTGTTAAGAGACATATATATGTGATCTTATTCTTTACAAGATATTTATGAGTTTTCTTAAATGTTCTTCTGGTAATTCCTGCTTACAGAAGTATTTTATAAACAAATTCATCACTTTTTAATAGTCACTTCTCACTTCCTTCTCTAGCTCATAATATCATGGATTTCTTCTTAAGCATTCTTCTGCATTAATCATTTTCTACAATTTTGTAAGCTTTTTAAATTGTTGTAAATGTCTTTAGGCTCCTCATTCTTTCTTGATAAAAAGATGGGATGCATCAAAAGTACCTCCCAACATACTCCCATATTCAACATAATCGATGGACTTACTCAGCCATTTACCTCCTCTCTTATGCAAGAACTCTCAGGAGATCCTCCTCCATGTCTATTCAACATGATAAATTTTGATTTCAAAGAATCCTTTTAAGGTCCTCTTCTCCGGCTATAAAGTAATCTGCTCAATAATGGATATCTTCCTAACTTTTAATAGCATTTCCCTATCTAATCAATAACTTTTATAAGAGCTTCATGCTTATTAACAATGTTTACTTGTTTTACACAAGTAGTCTCTCTTTCGGCCTACCTATTATGTCTCTTTATTACTAAAAATGGATTACAATTATGATACCTCTAGGCTTACATATATACACTTACTTTTTATATAAGCTCTACTTCTTAAGAGCATTTCAACATCAACTTTCACTCAAATCACTTCTTTAATTAAGAAATTTCAATGAGATCTAACTAACAATTGTGAAATCCCTCATGATCACCAATTTGTTTTACATAATTTCTCATGGGAAACAGTGTTAGGATAACCTTCCACAACAAACTTTTTTATTGTGGTTTTCTCTCCATAAGCCAATGTGAAAGCCTTATGGCTGCCTTTGGGACTTTCTTCTTGGTTTTCCACTATATAGTGTATTTCTAGGCAACTTCTTGTAGTGGATTTTATAATGGACATTATTGTGAAAATATAATGTTATTTATAGTGTTATATGAAAGTGGATTCTGAAAGAGGATAGTTGTAGTGGCAACCAAATGTGGCTTTTAGAGTGTGAAATATAGTGTTCAAATGAGTGTTTTTCTTTGAGTTTTTAAAAGTGGTGTATTCTATTAACTACATTATAGGCTGCTTTATGGTATTGAAATGGTTTACAAAAGTGAGATTCAAGATAACTTACATATTGAAAACTGCTAATTATGGTGATTCCTATAGTGATTTCTAATCTGACTTCTAAAGTGGTAGCATAAGTGGTTACTAGAAACAATGTGACTACTCAGGAGCACACAGTCGAAAAATCAAAACACTTCTCCTACCAACCTGTACTATGAATCTTTAAAATCCCATTTGAAATAGCTTGAGTTATGATATATTGAAGTGCCTTCTGATATTTCATAGATGTTGCAACTAGAAATACCTTAGAACCAACCTTCTTGTTGTGGGCAGCATTAAAAGACTTCACAATGACAAGGCTTAACTCTGTTACTGGTTGTTGAAGAAGTACGCTAGCCAAAAATTTGAGGGAGTCCATATCCAACTCCTTGATTATGCCCTCACAATCCTCAGGTACCTATAAAATTGTGAAGCTTTAGATAAGAACCTGAATCACAACACTTGTTGCCTTGTAGTCATCTTGACTTACTTTATTTACTTTGGCTACATGGGAGAAAAAAAATTTCTAATGTTAGCCAAGCTACAATTTTATAGTCTAAAAACTTACAGCCGCATGCTTATCCTTGTACATGGTCTTAGTGATATTGCTTTGTCACTGAGCCGGCTCCTTTGTAGGCTCAAGAGTAGACTCATTAGTCGGATCAAGAGTTGTAGTATCCTTGTCAATCATGTTCAACTAATAGTCCCACATTGCTAGAGAAGCATTGTAGCAAAAAAAATCTAAAATTCTAATTCTATATAAGAGCTCTCTCTCACACTCACACATGCACACGGGCACGCTCTTTAGTTGGGCTTGAAGCTGGCTTCTCAATTGGCTCCTTTGCTAGTTCCTCTTCTTGCACTCACATGAATAGAATACATTATTTACAAAACACCAATGAAGCAAATATAAACTAACCTGCACATCATTCACTATTGGAACAGAAACAAGGAGTTCATGACCTCCACTTCTACATGTACATGCATTATATTCTTCATGGGGCTATCGGCAGTTGTCTTTGATTGGTGTGTCTTTACTTCCATACTAACAATCTCACTAGGATTATGATCCCCAGATTTTTGTTCATCATCAGATTCTTCATCTCCATTGTTGTTGCTAGTAGTAGCTTCTTGTGTTTTGAAAAAAATCCTTAGTAAAAAATTAACAAACAAAACTCATATGAGATTACTCCTCACAAGCTGATAACTCAACCTAGTCCTTGAAATTTAGCTTTTCAGATGGCTCATTATTGCTCTGACCATACTTAGCCACTACATGCACACTCTTTTAACATAGTTGGGAGAACCAGGATATTGTTATCAAAAGTGCAAAAATCATAATACATATTAGAACTACTTTTAGGCATTTTGTTGGTTTTGATAGTGTCAGAGATGGTGTAGGGATCTTCATCCTCTAAGCATTCCAAGCCTCCTCCTCATCAAATACCTTTGTACAACATTCTGGCCAACAAATAACATCTTGTAGCCACCAACAAATTTTTTTTTAAGAGTGCTCAACTAGAACAGCAAACACTTGTTCTTTAATTTATCGCTTTGGTGACAACTTTCAGTTGCAGCATTTGGTAAGGGATGATAAACAAAAGAATAAAAGAAGAAATGTACCTTCACTTCCTTGAATGCAACTAGTTTAGGGAAAGTGAGCAACTACAAATTGACGAAAGAAATCCATGTCAAAGGGCTTCAACTTCCATTCATATGCCAAAAAATCCACTGTTGTGGTGCCCCACTCATACCACCTCTCCAATCTTCCTTGCAATTTAAGAACTACCTTTTTTCGGGTGATGGTGCACTACATGCTTGTAAGTTTGCGACCTATTTCCTTTTCGCATTAAGCCATGTTTTGTTGAACACAAACGGTTGATTATCTTTGTCCTTCTTGGAAGGTACCTTGAAGACAACTTTGTCTTCCTTCACTTCAAGCATTGGAGTTTCAAAAGTGATGCTTAGGTGCCGCTTCTCTATGCCTTTTTGTGCCTGCCTCTCCATGCTCAAACAGCCACTTGAAGGGGTACCACTTGATGAATGCACAACATGATAGAGCTTTGGTGTTGATTTTGACAAGGAATGTTGCCTTGCTTCATCTCGAAGAACATAATGATTTGGGGTCCTAAAACTTGTTTGCACAAAATGAACAATACCCACCATAGTGTCGTGCTTGTATCCAAGACTCACCCAAACATCAAATGTCAAACCCAAGAGGCCACAACCATCGATCTTGTCCTTGCAAGCAAGGGTTTTGAAGTTGATCCCAACATCTCCCAAAACAAGACTATAGCAACTCCCTACCTCTTCAACCATGCTACTTTTGAGATCCATGCTCCAAATTTGCGACCAAAGAACTCCTTCCTCCACGGCAATCGACAAAAACCCTACTCACTAAACCCTATGAGCGGGAAGATAAAAAAAGAAAAACATTGGGGGCTGGTTTCGAACTCAAAACCTGTCATGCCTTGTGATTTGCAAACCCGCAATCAATTGCGTTCGTGTGCTCAGCCGACTAGCCGCCTACCATGAATGAAAGTTCATTGCAGAAAAGCCCCAAATTTGCTCAAAAAAAAAAACAAACCCTAATGCTGCACAAATGACTCAATCAAGGGAATACATTGTCAATGGCAAGGTTGTCACAAGATTAGCTTGGAGGTGGCATCAATTCAAATCTACTAGAAAGCAATTACAAGAATCTTTTGGAAGATCAATTTCTTCAATAGATTATGTTTGTGAATGCAATGATTGTGTGAGTTCTTATGGAATGGAGAGAAGGCATTGGAGTAAATCTGGCTTTTACAGGCACTTGCATTCTTCCTACAAAGCAAGATTAGAGTAGTAGATTGAGATCCAAGAGGAGCCTTCAGAATGTCACGTTGAGAAACCACAATGTAGAAGAACCGAGCAATAATGATGTGGGTTTGATCATGGACACGATTCAAAATCTTGCAAGTACAAACATGAAAAAGGTTCATGACCATGACAATGAAAACGATAGTGGATCTGATTGTGGTGGATTAGAGGACACTGCTAAGGTGGAAGATGAGGAGTATTTTGATCATCATTATAGGTTGGAGGTGTAAAGCCCTCAATGGAAGTAACTATGCTGAGAAAATTGTTCCAACTATGCAACCTCTCTGACAATGGTCATGTTTCAGAGTCTTTGAGATCTAAGATACTCCAGGCACTTTTTGGAGTCTTGTGCATAATCTTTATTTGTCTTGGTGAGGAAAGCTTGAGATTTGAAAGTTCCCCGGTCATCCAAGGCCTTGGATCATCTCCTCAAGAAACTAGGTATGCCAAATCCTACAAGGCATTACTTTTGTTGTCAAAAGATGCAGCTGCCGCGGGTAAGTTAAGTTAGCTTGTCTCACTTATCTTGTATTCATAAACCCTAAACTTGTTCTTTGTTTTTTTCACTTTAGGGTTCGACACCGAAATATGCCAAGAAGAGTGCACTACATGTGACAAGAATGTTAGGGAATCAGTATCTTTCTTCTACATCCCCCTCTCATCACGATTGCAACTTCGAGCAAAGGTAAAAACAATATGCTTGGATGACCTAAGGCCATGGAGAACAAGAGATAGATGGAGAGGAAAATCGTGCATGAGCCTCCTCCAACGATTTCAAAGGTATTGGAAGGCTCAAAATGGAGACAATACTAGGCTTTTTTTTTTTTTTTTAATCCAGAACAAGAATATGAGCTCCCTGTGCAATGCTCTTGTTACTAAGAGTTTTTTATAGTGGCTAGAAATAAAACAGCTGCATGGATGGTGTTCAAGTCGATGCTTATGGTTATTACACAATAAACTGCCCGCACTACTTCTCCACTTTCCGAGGTTGAAGAAGGTTGGTTAGAGGAGATCCTAAAAATTTGGCTTTGTAGATCCACTGGGATGGATTCCAAGTTGCAAGGACTAAGCAATGTAATAGTGATGTTTTGAACGCTAACCCAAGTTTACATGGAGCCATAGCATCGACTATGAATTTGCCCATAATGTTCATCCCAAAATCAAAGTTTGAATCGAGGATAGATTGCCTAGATCCATTTTTAGACCTTTTACTCAATGAACTCATGCAGTTGTTCATTGAGGAAGTGGAAGTGAACTAAGCTCTTAACTCAGATCAATATGGAGGTCTCTCTCAAAAATTCCATTTGCATGTTCTTTTGTTAGTCATTGCTGCATGCCATCTTGCTCAATGTGAGCTTCTCAAACTCTCTAGTGGTAAGTTGTTTAATAAAATTCTCTTGATTCAACTTATTATTAACCTTTGTATGTTGAAGGCAAAAAAAACCAAGGATTGATAATTTTGACTTAAACCATGATTTAAACCACTAAATAAATCATGGTGGTTTAAATCAATAAATTTTAAATTAATTTATATAATAATTTTTAAATAATATATAAATTATTAATATATATATTATAATTAAGAATTAGAGTATATTGTTCATGAATGGTTTAAGCCAAGAAAGTTAATTCATGGGAAAAATAGTTGTCACAAATGTAAATGTCCCATGACACAAGAAGGTACACAGGGGAGGCATGATGAGATTTTGAAGAACTCCATAAAGCAACTAGCCTGTTGAAAGTTGCATGAAATCCAAGCAACCATTTCATAGATGAAATTGGCTACAAATCCTACATGCAAGAGAAAACTTCAATGTGATTAGGTGTGTGTGGTGCAAGCCATTTACATTATCTCCATAATATTTACGGGTATGTGAAATTTAATCATCTTTGTGGCTTTTGTTGCGCCTATTTGCATGTGCTGAAGCAATCTAATAAACGTCTATTCACAACAAGGCCAAGGCTCAACAATGGTGGCAAGGATGGAGACTATTGAAGCGCATGATGAGTTGCATGAAGAAAAGAAGGTGGTCAGACCATCCACTTACTTAATTGGGATTTTGGCATGCGCAAAAACACTAGCACTTCATGCAATGGCATATGAGTTATGTGGTTGATAGCTTAATCGACAATAGCCATTTTCATATATGCACCTTGCTGACTGAAATGACAAGGATACTATATGATTGGAGCAGGACAAATGGCTGGACAGTTGCAATGTTTGACCTATTTCGAAAATACTGCAACATATTGGAAGTGCTCTAGTTTGAGAAGTTTGGAGCCCATCAATCGACACTTTTGCATAAACAGAATATTTCTCATTATTTCCATAGAAAAAACCTTATATACAGAGATCGTATCATTGAGTATTATAAATACTCATGTGATGAACCAGAGTATCCAAACTAACTCATACCAAAGTATCTTAACTAGCTCATATTATAACACTCCCCCCTCAAGCGAGGACTGTAGCTTGCAAAAAATTGTTTCTCCCAAGGCCTTGGTGAAAATATTAGGGAGTTGTTTCATTGAAAGAACATATTCCAAGATGATCTCATCATCTTGTACTTTTTCACGGATGAAATGATGTTGGATCTCAATATGTTTAGTTCGGGTGTGAAACACTGGGTTCTTTGTCATGGCAATGGTACTCTGATTGTCACAGAAGAGGGGTGTTGGAGAGAGTTGCTCCTGCTTAAGCTCAGAGAGCATACGTCAGAGCCATACCACCTCCCTTACGCAAGAACTAGCGACTACATATTCGGCTTTAGCATTGGATAATGCAACGGTCGTCTGATGGTTGCTTCCCCACGAAACAGGAGCTTTGGTGAGGAGATAACACATTCCTGTAGTGGAGCGCTGTGAGTCAAAGTCTCCAACCCAATCCGCATCAAAGTATGCCTGGATCTTCATCATAGGAGTGGAGCTCCATTGGTAGGACACACCAAAGAAAAGTGTTCTGTGCAGGTACCTGAGGATCCATTTGGCAACAATCCAGTGCTTTGTGATGGGATTGTAGTTGTAGCGACTGAGAAGCTGGTGGCGAATGCGATGTTGGACGAGTCGAATTGGCGATGTACAAGAGGCTTCCTATGAGAGATCAATATCTCATGGGATCTAAAAATGCTTCACCTATCTTGCGACCTATCACCATCGGCGTTGGAGCGGGATTACATTGCTGCATTCCAAATTCTTCGAGCAGCTTTTGAATGTTGTGAACTTGCGTCAGCTTGACTGTTCCTCGACGTCTGTCTCTACTCACTTCCATTTCCAGGAGTTTGGACACGGGTTGAGGTCCTTCATGGAATACCTTAAATGGAGCAAGCGTTTGAAGTCGTTAAGCAATCTTGTGTCATTTCCTACCATGAGGCAGTCATCTACATACATTGCAATGATGATGAAGCAGCCGTCCAATTCCTTGAAGTAGATGTTGCCATCGGAGTTGAGCTTTACAAACCCCTGTAAGCGAAGGAATGAGTTGATGCAATCATACCATTCTTGGCTGCTTGCTTAAGGCCATATACAGCCTTTTGTAGCTTCTAGATATATTCCTCACCACCTTCTCCATGGACCTTGAACCCTGGCGCCTGTTGCATGTATAGTTTCTCATGTAGTGGTGCATTGAGGAACGCAGTTTTTATGTCAAGATGATGTGCCTCCAAGTTGAACTTAGTGGCAAATGCCAGAAGAGTTTTGATGCTTGTAGCCTTGATAATGGGTGAGAACGTCTCAGTGAAGTGAACTCCTGGTATTTGTGAAAAGCCTTTTGCTACATACCGTGCTTTGTAACATGATGGTTGGCCATCAATACCAGGAACAAGCTTGAATATCCATTTCCCACCAATTACCTCATGACTAGACTCTCATCGAACCAAGCAAAAGGTGTCCTTCTCCTTGTGAGACTCCAATTCATCTTGCATGACTTTAAGCCATTGCTCCTTTTCACTCCCGCTCATTTCTTGTTTGTAAGAAGTTGGCTCCCGAATAATCTCCACGTCAAAAACTTGTCATGGCTTGTGAGGTCGGGTTGGATGACCTTCTGCATTCCTCCCAAGACCAACTAGATCAAATGACAAGTTTTTTGTTAGACGCTCAACTTCACGAGACTCAATTGTTCTGGAAAGTTGAAGTGATGCATCGAGCTCTTCACTTCCTTGGTCTTCAGTGGATTCTTGTATCTGAACATCCATTGATCCTGTAGATGTTTCCTGTGTGTACATGTTCTCCACTCCAATGGTTGAGCATCTTCTTTTTCCTAAGTGTCTTCCTGTTCTTGTATTAACCAAGTCCAATCCTCTAGTTCCCATGTTTTCTGTGTGTCTCCTGCAATCCTGGCCTTTGGTTGTTCATCCTATAAACCTTGGTTTCATCAAAGACTATGTCGTTGCTTACTGTCACCTTCATAGTATTTGGATCTAGTAGTCGGTAACCCTTCACATCATGTTCATAGCCAACAAGGAACATGAGTTGGTTGTGGGGTTCGAGTTTGCCAATGTCCAAACTAAAGGTTGATTTGTATGCAAGTGAGCTAAACCTACAGAGTCTACAAACACTTTGACATTGTCCCGACCACATCTCTGCTAGAATCCGTCTAGGCTGTGCTAAGTGTTCCAGAAGATTTTGTGTTTGTATTGCTGTATGTGTTGCTTCAGTCCAGAACGTCTTTGGGATGCCTGATGACTCAAGGAAGCAACACACATTGTTGAGGATGGACCTATTCTTCTTTTCTTCTGTTCCATTTTGCTGAGGAGTGTGTGGGCAAGATCATTGGTGAACGATGCCTCGCTCAGCTAAAAACATTTTCATGGCAGCTCCTATATATTCCCCACCTGAGTCTGAGCATAGAACCTTCATCTTGTGGCTGGTGGCTGTCTCAGCGTAGTTGATGTAGTGGCACAAAGCTTGAAAGGCATTGGACTTATGTCGTAGGAAGTATACTTCACAGTACCTGGTGTAGTCGTGAATGAGTATCATCATGTATCTCTTCCCTGTTGGGCTGGCTATGTTCTATGTGGACTAGTTCTAGAGGAGCAAAAGTTGTTGACGAAGAGATCTTGTATCTTTGTCAAGTTTGTTTTCCCAGCATACACCCACGACATATCTTCATAGGGTCTGCTTTGGTCACATTTATTTTTAGCCTGTCAATCAGCTTTTCGATGGATCAGCAGGAGGTTGGCATGTCCTAGGTGCTCATGCCAGGTCTGTGTATCCACATACATGCAGTTGCTTGAGAGCGAGTCCACTTGTGAGTTGGTTGAGACGATGCCAAGTTCATATCTGGGAAAGTTCAAGAATGCTTTTCCATTTGATTGAAGCTTGCATTAATTTCTAGAGAAAGCTACATCTATTCCTTCATCTGTTAACTTGGCAACAAACCAAGTTCTTGACTGATTGGGGAACCAACCATGCTTCTTTCAACTTCAGCAGCTTTCCCTCTCCTATAGGTATCCCAGCATATCCTTTTCCAGCTACTTCTAACATGGTTCCGTTTCCCACTCTCACTTTCTCTCCTGGTTGCTGGAACAAGCTTCTTGAAGTACTTGACGTTCTTCATCAAGTGTCTCTCACATCCTGAATCTAAAGTCAGTTTTTCTATGCATTTCCTAGAGTTTTGGCTTACCCCTTCTTCCGCTCGTCCACCCTGTTCTTCAATCTTAGCAGAGTTTGCACTAGCGTTTGAATCGAGTCCAAACTGCGATAGCCACTTGACAACATGACAATTGCTCTTCACGTGCCCTTCAATCCCACATGCAAATCAAGTCCTAGTGTCCTTTTCGTTTTTCTTGAGATTGCCCAATCCAAGCCATCCTCAACCACAACTGCACTCCGATACCATAAACAGAATATTGAAAGAACCTTTTCATTATTTCCATGGAATAAACCTTATATACAAAGATCATATCATTGAGTATCCTAAGTACTCATGTGATGAACCAGAGTATCTGTCACGACCTTGTGCAAAGGGCGAAACCTTTAGAACAAGGGGGAACTTTGAAAGGAGGAGATTGTATTCAAAAAAGAAATAAATACAAAATGAAACACAAGGCTGAAGACTGGTGTTGAATGATTCTGAGAAACCTGGAACTAGAACCCTGTTTATATATCTGAGGTCTTGAGGATTGTATGGTCCACAACTGGTCTGGAATGTGTGATCCACAACTAGTCTGGAATGTGTGGTCCACACTGGTCTGAAACATGCGTATGAATATACGCCTTCCTGTTGATGGTGTAGTTCAGCATCTAGGATCATATGGACTAGTTAGTTAACACATGTGTGTGTTAGCCAAAAGGTCTCGAGTTCAAGTCCTGTGAAAGGCAAAGAATGACCCATGATCCTTACACTATCTCCCCCTTTGATGACGAGCACCGCGCATCACTGGTCCAGGTTTTGCAGGATATCGTTGATGGAACTCGGCAACAAGATCCAGAGCATGAACAAGATGAGTAGCAGGCTCCCAAGTGCGTTCGCCAGGTGGATAACCGATCTAGTCCACGAAATAGTAAAGCAGGCTCCCAAGTGACTCCCAAGTGCGTTCGCCAGGTGGATAACCGATCTAGTCCACGAAATAGTAAAGCAGGCTCCCAAGTGACCCATGATCCTTACACTATCTCTCCCAAGTGCGTTCGCCAGGTGGATAACCGATCTAGTCCACGAAATAGTAAAGCAGGCTCCCAAGTGACCCATGATCCTTACACTATCTCCCCTTTGATGACGAGCACCGCACATCACTGGTCCAGGTTTTGCAGGATATCGTTGATGGAACTCAGCAACAAGATCCGGAGCATGAACAAGATGAGCAGCAGGCTCCCAAGTGCGTTCGCCATGTGGATAACCGATCCAGTCCACGAAATAGTAAAGCAGGCTCCCAAGTGCATTCGCCAGGTGGATAACCGATCCAGTCCACGAAATAGTGAAGCTGACCATGAACAAGTTTGGAGTCAAGAATTGTCTAGGTTTTGCAGGATATCGTTGATGGAACTCGGAAACAAGATCCGGAGCATGAACAAGATGAGTAGCAGGCTCCCAAGTGCGTTCACCAGGTGGATAACCGATCCAGTCCACGAAATAGTGAAGCTGACCACAAACAAGTTTGGAGTCAAGAATTGCAGCAACCTGAGTTCATCGTTGATGGAACTCGGCAACAAAATCCGGAGCATGAACAAGATGAGCAACAAGCTCCCAAGTGCATTCGCCAGGTGGATAACCGATCCAGTCCACGAAATAGTGAAGCTGACCACAAACAAGTTTGGAGTTAAGAATTGCAGCAACTTGAGTTCATCGTTGATGGAACTCGGCAACAAGATCCGGAGCATGAACAAGATGAGCAGCAGGCTCCCAAGTGCATTCGCCAGGTGGATAACCGATCCAGTCCACAAAATAGTGAAGTTGACCATGAACAAGTTTGGAGTCAAGAATTGCAGCAACCTCGAACTCAGGTTCACCAGCAACTGTAACTAGAGGAGGTGGTGGAAGTCGGCCAGGTTCAGAAGGAGCATGATAAGGCTCCAACAAAGAAACATGGAACACGGGATGGATCCGGATGGTTGGCAGCAGCTCAAGACGAAACGTCACATCAGAGAGTTTATCGATGATGCGAAATGGCCCCAAGCGTTGATAATCCAGCTTGTCACAGGACGTGTGGTTGGCCAATGACGCCGGAGGAGCCACACTTGGTCACCAATTGTGAATGCTGGAGGAGAGGAACAGGAACGATTAGCAGCTTGTTGTTGCAAATCCCGAGCGCGTTGAAGATGATGCTGCACTTCCTCATGGACCTGTCGGAGATGCTCAACACGATCATCGGCAGTAGTGGTGAGGCCAGGAACCATGGGCAAGCGGTAGGACCAGCGAGGATGAACACCAGAGAATGCGAAAAATGGTGACACACCTATGGATGAGTGTGCTGTGTTGTTGTACGTGAACTCGGCAGCAGGAAGGAGATCAACCCAATCATCTTGCAGATGAGAAATGAAGCACCAGAGATATTGTTCCAGAGTCTGAATTGTGCGCTCCGATTGTCCATCTGTTTCAGGATGATGTGCAGTAGACAGCTTCTCGGTGATACGTAGCCGATCTAGGAATCTCCACCAGAATGCCGAAGTGAACTGGGGACCTCGATCAGTGACAAGTTCATCAGGAAGACCATGAAGGTGGAAACACCTCCCGATACACCAGATCTGCAGCATCAGGACCGAACATGTCTTGTTGCAGGGAACAAAGTGTGCCATCTTAGAGAACCAATCAACAATGACTAGGACAACATCAAACCCTCTAGAAGGTGGTAATCCGTGAGGAAATCCATGGTGATGGATGACCATGGCCGTTGAGCAATAGGAAGAGGCTGTAGTAGTCCAACCGGTCGATGATGAGGAAGCTTTGTACGCTGGCATGTGTCACAAGATCGCACAAATCTCTCAACATACCCGCAAAGCCGAGGCCACTAGAACACTTGTTGTACTAGCTCCATCGTCTTTCAAATGCCAAAATGTCCTGCAGTTGTGTTGTCATGGTAGTGTTGGACAGCTCACAACCTCAGTTCTCCATCCGGAACATAGATTTGGATGTGGTGGTACAGCAATCCATTATGAAGATGGAAAGCAGCATAATCTCGTAGTTGTGACCCTAAAGACAATGGCTGAACTCGTCGAACATGTGCAAGGACATCACGAGCAAACTCGTCTTGAGGGAGATTTTCTCGGATTAGATCCAAAACGAAGTGTCAACTGGAGCAGAAGAACGGGAAAGCGCGTTTACCAACAACTGGTCCGAGTTCAGGATGAATTGTTGTCAGAGTTTTTACCTGGTGCCACAAAGGCGGCTTGTTAGGTGCCAACCCTTGAATCCTCTCTCTAGAAACCCCACGGAATCTGGTAAAATAACCCATATTAGGAACCCAAGCCTTAGGAACTCCAACCCCTAACTGACTAAGCCACGAACGAGACTCACCTTGTGGATCAGGATACATGGACTAGCCGAGCTTTAGGTGTCGTTCCTAGCTTGGCGTGGTTGAGGCGGCCGGAGCAAGGCCTCAACCACTAGTTCTGCGGAACGTGAACTCGGGCAATGTCTTTGAGCTTCCGGGCAGGTTTTCGGACCAAGGAATCTGACTAACTCCTTGGAAATGACGTGCCCCTATCTCAAAGGCAAGATCCTGCCAACGATAAGGATAGCCTAACCCTAGGGTGGGTTGTACCCCTGTTGTGTGGAAGTTTGGGCGGCACAACGGAGGGTTGCACCTTGACGACACAAGCTTAGCTTGCACCGGTAGGAGGTTAACGAGCTCTCTTTTGAACCCAGGAAGCCTCACTACATATACTCTACCTTATTTATGTGACGGACCCCCCCCCCCCCTGTTTACCTAAATGAGTAAGTGGGCTGGCACGGAAATGCCAACCCTTAGAGAAACTGGTTGTCCTAACCTAACCCTAAACCTAACCCCTAGGGGGGTATTAGGGCGTGGGGTTAGGGCAACCCTAGGGTTAGGTCAACCCTAGGAGTGTCCCTAACCCTTATTTTGACAAGCTATACTTTATAACCTAGAACGTCAAACCGGGGGAGAGTTTCTAGAAGGTAAGTTCTAGCTTCGCCTAGAGTTTCCTGCAAATACCTAATGACACCCGGCCGGACCATCACTAGATACCCAAGTGCACTAAATGGGCCTGTTTCCTACTACATCTAGGGTTCGTCACACAACTCAGTAAGTAACAACAATCAAAACCCCAAAGTAAAGGGTCGAGTCATAGTAAAACTATGACAATTGTTCTTGTTGATCAAATCGGATTTCACCTGGTACTGGAGCTAGGTAACTGCGACGAGATAAGGCATCTGCTTTGCCATTTAGACGACCGGGACGATGAATAATCACGTATCGGAACCGGGACAAAGACTGTGCCCATCGCGCCTGACGTCGATTGAGAACTCGTGCTGTTGCCCAGTACTGGAGGTTCTTGTGATCACAATACACCTTAACCACATGCGGGGAACCTTCAAGGAATCTGCCCACTCCTCAAAGGCATCGACGATCGCCAGCAGCTCCTTGTTGTAACATCGTAGTTGATCTCAGGTGCAGTGAACTTGCGGGAATGGAAAGCAATGGGATGGAGAAGATGATCTGGACCTTCCTGGGACAACACTCCACCAATGGCGAAGTCAGAGGCATCAGCTTCCACGAAATATGGCTTCGCAGGGTCAGGATGGATAAGAACAGGTGCCGAGGTGAACGCCTTCTTTAGGAACTCGAACGCCTCCTCAGCCTCAGAGGACCAGACAAATGGAACATCCTTGCACGTCAGCTTCGTCAATGGCAATGCAATCTTAGAGAAGTCCCAAACAAAATGTCAATAGAAGTTTGCAAACCCGAGGAAACATTGAACATGTCACGAACATTTGATGGTCTCTCCCACTCCAATACAGTCCGGACTTTTGCAGGATCCATGTGAACACCTTCAGCTGAAATGATGTACCCCAGGAACTCGACAGACTGCTGACTGAAAGAGCACTTCTCCAACTTGGCAAACAAGTGGTGCTTCCGGAGCCTCTCCAAGACTAACCGTACATGCCGTTCGTGTTCTTCTCGAGTCTTGGAAAATATCAGGATGTCGTCTAGGTACATGATGACAAACAAATCCAAGAAGTCCCGAAAATATCGTTAGCCATGTGCTGGAACACAGCAGGTGCATTTGTCAGGCCGAACGGCATTACTACGTACTCGAAATGTCCGTAGCGTGTACGGAAAGCTGTTTTCCACTCGTCCCCTTCTCGAATTCGGATGAGATTGTACGCTCCTCTTAAATCGATCTTTGTGAAGTACGGGCACCAGAAAGACGTTCGAGCATGTCACAATATGGGAACCAAACTCGGTGTCCCCAAGCCGAGAGACTTCCATCCTTCTTAAAAAAAGAATACTGGAGCACCAGCCGGTGATCGCGAATGACGGATAAATCCGGTGACAAGATTCTCCTCAATGTATTTCCTCAATGTCTCCAACTCTGTTGGTGAGAGACCGTAAATGGGACCGGAGGACGGCTGCTTACCCTCAACGAGATCGATAGGACAGTCGTACTCACGGTGCGGTGGCAAGGCAGAAGCTTTCTTTTTGTCGAAGACGTCTGCGAAATCGGCATACTGCTTTGGTAAGGCAGGAGGAACAGAAACATCCTTAGCAGAGCAGGGATAGACTTTGATCGCGAAACGGATGCTGGGTCATGTCGGCTATCTTTCTTGAACTGCTTCAAGGTGATATGCGAGACTCGAAGTGGAGGAGGAACTGGAACAGGATCGGAATCAAAGAGTGTGGCTGGAGTTGAAACAGCTGGGAAACTGTTCATGAAACGTTCTCTCCAACCAGGATCCACCAACTCGATCCACGGCAAACCAAGGATAATCGTAGAGTCTGGAATAGAAACAACACTGAAGGAGATGTTGCACACAGCACCGCAAGCAACGACCTCAACGAACTCCGTGTCATTTATTACCGCTCCAGATTTGATATCTCGTCCATCAACGACCCGTACAGAACCAGGAGTCTTCAAAGGATGTAGACGGATCCCGTGCTTGACAGCAAAATTCTTGTCGATGAAATTTGCGTTCGCTCCGCTATCCACCAAAGCTTTACCAGAGAACTCCACCTCTGGTGTCTTCAGCTGCACCGGAACATGGAACGGCTTGCACACCTTCGTGGATGGAATGGATCCAAGATGAGGAAGGGAAGATGTTATGAGTGAAGAGCCTTGAGGAACATGAGTTGTTCCACGGCAATCCAGCCGGACGGCTCCTATTCGGGCTGGATCTTCTCGTTTCCCGGCAGCACAGCAAGGGCCACTTCACGAGCTTGTTTTGGACGTCGATGACAATTCTCCAACTTGTGGTACGGGTCCCCACAGTACAAACAAAGCTTGTACTGAATCCGCTTCTGACGTTCGGTTGGCAAAAGCTTGCCTCGGCGTGATCGCCCTAATTCCATCGGGGATGGTTCTACTGAGGAAGATGATGAATCAGCAGATGAGGGAACAGGGACTGCAGAAATGGAAGAAGACGGCACCAAGAAGAAAGAAGGATGCCGACGTTCTTGTTTCCGCTCGATCAACCGGTTGTCACAACGAATTGCCAACTCGATCATGCTGGTGAGGGTTTCCGGAACCGCAAAATTCAGCAACATGTCTTTGACCTCGTCCTGCAACCCCGACCGAAAACCTCCTTGAGAGCACGATCTCCCCATGTGACATCACAAGCAAGAAGTTGAAACTTCGATGCGTACTCTTACCGACATACCCCTTGGTGAAGCTGACGGAGTTTGGTGATGGCAGCACTCTCACGATCCACGTCACTGAACATCGCCGTGAACCGTTCCACAAACTCGTCAAAATTCCCAAGGATCGGATCATTGTTCTCCAGCAAGGCTGAGAACCATGAAAGAGCAGAACCAGAAAGCAGCGACCCGATCAATCCAACCTTAATGGGTTCTGTGCTGTAGCGCCTCGGCTGCATCACGATCCGCAGACGAACTTGATTGAGAAAACCTCGAACTTCGATCGGGTACCATCGAACTTTTCGGGCATGCTGATCTTTGGCTCTGGAGAATTCGCACGCTGTCGGAGCTGATCATTCTCCAGGTGTAGTTGTTTGAGCTGCTGCTGGAGGGCAGCAACTTGCTCATGAAGAGCATGCTCGGACATGATGAGTCGAAGAAGAAAAATCAAAAAGAAAAAGAGAAGAAAATCAGAAAAGAAAAAGAAAAGAAAAAATCGAAAAGAAAATTGAAAAGAGAAAAGAAAGAAAATGGGATCGATGACAAGCGGAAACAGAAGCTTGTCACTACCAGAATCATTCAAACTGTCACGACCTTGTGCAAAGGGCGAAACCTTTAGAACAAGGGTGGAACCTTGAAAGGAGGAGATTGTATTCAAGAAAGAAATGAATACAAAATGAAACACAAGGCCGAAGACTGGTGTTGAATGATTCTGAGAAACCTGGAACTGGAACCCTGTTTATATATCTGAGGTCCTGAGGATTGTATGGTCCACAACTGGTCTGGAATGTGTGATCCACAACTGGTCTGTGTCCACAACTGGTCTGGAATGTGTGGTCCACACTGGTCTGGAACATGCTATGAATATACGCCTTGTTGTTGATGGTGTAGTTCAGCATCCAGGATCATACGGACCAATTGGTTAACACATGTGTGTTAGCCAAAAGGTCTCGGGTCAAGTCCTATGAAAGTCAAAAAATGACTCATGATCCTTACAGTATTCAAACTAACTCATATCACAACTACCGGAGTATCTCAACTAACTCATATTATAACATTGCATACTCTGGGTAGAGAACACATATGCGATGATATATACCAATATCGTGTATCCAGCAATACTTGGTAGAACAACATAGTTTTCTACCTCCTAATCATCTTAGAGCTTCTTTGAACCAGCATTTTGTGAAGCCACCATTTGCATGCAACTCACTTCCAATTCCAATAAAGAATGGGATTGTGGTGGTTAAGTCAGAGGAGAAGGCAATAGAGTTATGGAGCAAGTGTTCAAATTATATTGGAGGAACCACCTAGCAAAAATGGGAGTGCTAGTGGCATGCAAAAAGGCTCGGGCTTCGATGAAGGGAAAATTTTCAAATTTGAATGTTATCACCACAAAGCTATTTGCATGCATCAAACATTTTTAAGCATGGGACTTCAATGGTGACTAGAGACCCTGATAATCTTGGTACTACTTTTTTCTTTTTGTTTTTTATACTTTGTTGGCCTTGAGCG
This sequence comes from Selaginella tamariscina, assembly GCA_003024785.1. Classification (NCBI taxonomy): domain Eukaryota; kingdom Viridiplantae; phylum Streptophyta; class Lycopodiopsida; order Selaginellales; family Selaginellaceae; genus Selaginella; species Selaginella tamariscina. Next base: position 50,225 of record PUQB01000044.1, read on the forward strand.
AATTAGTAAGTTTTACTTTTGCAGGTGAGATATGTTGGACTATTGTGGCCGCATTAAAGTTTTTTTTGCTACAATCTTCAGGAAGTGAGTATATAAAATCAGTGTTTCACATATATATCTCAACTTTGAATTTAAATTTCAAGTATCACTATGATGAGAGGACATCTCAGCCAATGATTCATCAAGGTACAGGAATGCAAATATTAACTCCAAGCTAAGTCACTTTCGACTCAACATGCATTCTAGTTGTTCAAGATATCCTCTGTGAGATATGCATTGTCCCTCATAGTGATCCAGTGATGGTTAGGCGAGGTTTCAACATTGTGCTAGAGGTTGTGACTTGCAAGTTCCCATTTGAGCTTCAAACAGGGAAGAAATTTAATTTGGATAATAATAGGTGACATCATACAAGAGTAGGATTGAAAACAACAACAGTAATATCTAACAACTCTAAAAGACAAATGGCAAAGGTTACCTAGTTGGAGGAACATAGTATCAGTGGAGAGAAGGTGTTAGTGGTAGTGATTGTTCAACACAACACAAAGCAAAAGTGGTCAACTATTGAGTGCTTTATGCTATGTGGTGAGACAAAAGATGGTTATATTTCAAGTGCAAGTTGATGATGTGGTTCAAGTGCGAGGACATCAACTAGCAATCATTCTATCAATAGTGTCCAAGCAAAAATATTTGTGGCAAAAGAATTGGTGCTTGGTACAAATCACCAGTACATACAAGATAACAAGCTTCCATTTTTTGTTGGTTTTTTTTAGTTCAATTTCAAATGAAATGTGTAAGTTACAAGTTCCGCATATGGAAGTATTACATACCTTCTTATGAACAAGGATTAAATTTTTGTTACATTGTAAATAAAACCACTTTCAAAATATACAATGAAAGCCACTTGGCCTCACATTTTCAAAAACCACTTTCAAAGGCCACATAAAAATGAAAAGCCACATTAAAAAACTACTTAACAAGAATAACCACTTTTGAAAGCCACTCAAAACTAAGGAGCCACTTACAAAAACCACTAAAATCAAGGAAAATCCACTTTTTAAGAAATTCATTACATAACACTCTCCAATCTCACTATAGGAGCTAAAAGCCACAATGTTCTAGAAAGTCAATACAAAAAACTCGTTGTGTTCCTAAGTATATCTACACTTATACACTTTAATTAGCATTTAGACATCTTGACCAATCTCTAATGTTAAATATATGAATTTACTTTTGTGACATGCCATGTTAAATTAATCACTAAACAACTTATATACATAATTACATATATAAAGGATTTCATATAACATACCTTGGATTATTAAAATGAGTAGATAAGAAGCAAGCTTGGAGATTCATGTGCATGGAGACCGTCCCATCATGCCTATCCACTTTCATATTTCCTTTGTGTCACTTTAGTTCAATCGCTGTAACCATCCACATCCTATCATTATAAGAATTTTTTCCCTTCAGGACTTCATCTCCTAAAAGTTTTTTTACTATTAAGGACTTTTTACGAACCTCTCTATATGTGTTCATATGAACTATCTACTTTTTATTCTCCATAGTAGGTTGCCTTATGAATGCATTTTCTTACATGGTTTTTCTAACCTTCAGCATAAGGCCATATTTATAAGTTACCTCTAAGTAATGCACTTTCTCAAGCTTTTATTCTTTATCATGTTGATAAAGATTTATAACATTATCATTTTATCATGTTAAGTTCTTTAAATTGTTATGGATGTCTTGTGATGCCATTAGTTTCTTTTTAAAATTAAGTTATGTTGGATCTTGTGAAGCTTTTGACAAGTATTGTCGACAACCATTTCATCATTATGGCATTCATGCTTTAGGGATTTTAAAATTGATACATGTGGATTTATGTGGTATGTTTACTACTTCATTATTATTAATAACTACTCTTAGTGATGTTTAATTTATTTGTTATTTATATGTTTCAAGCTTTTTCTATTTCTTATACTTGAAAACTATCTAGAGAATGTTCAAATCAATTGTTTTAACAAACAACTTAATAGTGACAATGATAAATTGATGTCTCATGCTTAGGTTGAGCTTTGTGATATTGTTAGTTTGGTAAGGGAGTTCATTATTCTTCATTGTTTAAAGCAAAATGTAGTTGAATGAAAAAAATTGAACCATCTTTAATGCTATTTATACTATGCTTATTCACATTGATTTTGACATTTCTTTTTGGATAGAAATTGCTGCTACTATTGTTTATGTGCAAAATCAATTTACTACGATAGATGAAATCACTCATATAGATACTTGAACTAATGTTGTGGCACATCTTAAAGTTTTTCATTGCTTAACTTTAATATCTTCGTTTTAAGTTGATATTATGTCAAGCAAAATAATATTTCTCAGATAAGCTAAAGTAGTCAAAAGTTTTAATTTTATAATCATATCATTAATGAAATAATTCATAATTGTCATGTTATATTTCATGAGCATGTGATGCATAATTATGAGGTTATTGTTCAAGTTCTCCAACATTTTAATTATTTGGATGATGATGAACCTATTGTTACTATAAAAGTTCTTCCTCCAAATGATATGGACTTAGATATAAGTATTAGTGGTGTTATTGGAAAATCTTTATGATTCTACTAGTAATGATGTTCTTGATAATGATTTTCACTATGATGTTCTTATTGTTAAAGATGAGACAATTGGTTATTGATAACCTTTAATTTCTCATGCTGAGCATTGACGTCACATTTTAACTTTACAAATATTATTATATTTATTTGATTGTTCAAAATCTAATTAGTTATGAAGCTACTGACCATTTTTTAAAGGTGAACACTAGAAGATGGCCATGGATGAAAAATATTAATCATTAATTAACAAAGGTACTTGGAAACTTGTGAATTTACCTTTTGGTTGATAGCCTATTAAGTGCAAATTGGTGTTTTATGTGAAGTCTGAAACAAATGGGTTCTTTGATAGATACAAGACATGTTTTGTGACAAAAGGTTTCTCTCAAGTTGTTGGTGTGGACTATGATGAGACTTTCTCTCATGTGGTGTAGCTCACTACTATCTGTGCTTCTTTCGCATATGCTATCCACTATAATTTGGTCATTCATTAGATGTATGCAAAGATTGTTTTTTAATGATAATCTGTTTAAGAGAATATATATGGAGCAACCTATGGGTTTTTAAGTGCCTTTTGGTTTGCAAGTTTCGCAAGGCACTCTATAGTTTCAAGTAAGCATCTTGATAAGAAGATTGGCACATTCTAGTTTAGCAGATTCATCTAGTGCTCTGACTCCAACTTGTACATTGCTTGGTGTGTTCAAGATTTTTATCCTCATTACACTCTATGTGATGATACTATCTTAGTTTGTAATGACTGAGTTCTTATGTGAATGAGTTATGTCCAAGGCCAATTGAGTCATTGTCTTGTCTTCATGTTCAACATGATACACAAGGTGGTTGGCTACGACTTAGTCGAAGCATAATATTCATGATCTTTTAGAGAAGTATAATATAAAATGAAAGGCTCTTTTTCTCCATTGATTGTCAATTTTCAACACCTACGTTGACCAAGGCTAAGCTAACATCAGGGTTATGAAGAAGTTTTATATGTGAGTCTCATTGGGGCTCCATGGTACTCGCCAAACATAAGTTGCAACCAACACTATAGGATAATTTATGACCAATCTCGATATTAAACAATGGAAGGCAACCAAGCAAGTTCTATGATATTTTAAAGGCACAAATTGTGGTCATATCATCATAGCTTTTCTCTTGAACAAGTGATGACTCTAAAGGATTACACTTATGTTGATTGGGGATTGTATTGACATTCACTGTTGTTCCACTCTCTTTTATCTCTTGGTACAACAAGAAGCAAACATTGTTTGACATGTCTACTACTAAAGTGAATAGTGTTACATCCATTGGAAGTAGAGAGTTGGTATGGCACCAATTATAGGTGTGTTTTCAATAGCCACAACATGATCCTATGTGCTTAATGTTTATTTAGTGTCATTTCTTTAATTAAAAATAATGTTTTCCACTCAAACACTTTGAGATTCATTTCATTACATTAAATTTGAAATGAAGAAAAGAAATTACCTACCACTGATTGTAGACATCCTCGTTTAGTAGAGGCATCAAGCAGTTAGAATAAATTTTGTCGACTAAGGGGCTTTATGCACTGTTGTTAATTTATCTTTCTTAATAACAAATTTAACAGAAAATTTGCAACCCATACTCACCCTTAAAGTATAAGCTTCACAAATTTTCTTAATATTAAGAAACTTATGAGGTGGGTGCATTCTCACTAAGAATCCCTAAAAGTTATCACTACCATAAACTGACACTTTTCCTTGTTAGTTAAGAGTTGCAAAAAATGAATTTAGCTAACTCAATATTTTGTTTGCGTAACAGCAGTGGGAATCCTTACATAGTTACAAACACGACTGGGATCCCGACCTGTTCATCGTATTTCATGAACATGACCATGGGTCATGTTCGCACAATTGGTTCATAACAGTTACGAACACGGGCCGTGATCCCGACCGTGGTTGTGGAATCATGGCCTGTGTTCATAACACCAACTTAGGGTTAGGGCGCACACAACAATTTATTTGACTCCATCCGATAACAATCTATTTGACTCCATCTCCCGATCTTGCTCTCCGCCGCTGCCACTTCCGATTATGGCGGCGCAATGCTCAATACAATGACTGTGAGTGATAGGTTTAATCTGTTTAAATATAAGAATTATAGTTTAATTTAATTTTAAATATTAGTTTCAAAAATTTTAATATTTCTTTCATATATAGCTATATAATTAAAAATAAAAATACAATATCAACATACTGTGTGTTGTTTGTGTGAAGAGAGAGAGGGGGACATCAAAAATAAAACATAGAAATGCATGGTGGTGTCAGCCGCCTCTGCCGCTCCAATTTGCCATGGATTGGAAGAGAGGCGCTTCATCTCCTTGCTGCTGCCAAGCATGGCACAACAATCCAGCAACTAAAAAGCAACTCCTTCTTCACGATGAGGACAAGGTAATGTTGAGAGCAGGGGGCATGGCCACAAACTGTGTCATGCAAATATTGACATGGTGAACAAGCTCAGTGGCGGATCATGTGTGAGCTCATCTATTGGGAGATGGCTCAACCAGCAGGGATATTGTGAGTTGCCCCTTATCTCAGGTAACAAGAAGCGGAGCTAGTTAACATGCAAAAGGTTATTGACTCTGAAAAAGCACAAGGGGGAAGAAATAGTTGAATAGAACTTTCAGTGCCAGCGGTATCATCCCATGCAAGTGGAAGTGGCTACCTTTCCTCGTTTGTTTAGCAAGTAAGCAAGTCCATATGTAGATTCAATGGATCTAGAGTAGAAAGTCAAGTTGATGTGGCGATTGGAAAGTTTTTTGGAATGAACACATTCCATTATGAAGGCTCAGTCCCCTTACTTCCTCAACATGATCCAGGAAGTTGCCAGGCATGGGTGCCTTATGCACCACCAAAATATGATGATCTTTGGGGAAAGCTTTATTGAAAGAGAAAGGATTCATTGACATTGAGATGGCGTCCATGAGAAAGCATGGGAGCAGAGGGGTGAACCATATGCGTAGACGGTAGGCAGATAGGAGAATCGACATATCATGGGCTTGTGGCATAGTCTTGGATGGGTACTTTCTAAAAGCTATTGATATTTCCTCAATAGGAAAAACAGTGAGAAATACTTTGTGTTGCTAGAAGAAGGCATAGCATTGTGGGTGAGAACGTTGTCATGGTTGTAACAGATGGGGAAAATGCAAACAGACCAGCAACAGCAATTCGAAACAAAGGTACCCGAGATTCAAATGCAGCATTTTTGCCCATTGCTTGAACAATTGCCTGAAAGACTTTGGTGAACTTCCATGGATGGTAACACTTCTGGAGCAAGGAAAGGCTTTTGGTGAGCTTCATTAAAAAACCACTCTCATATGGTGGCACTGCTAGCAAAGTTTACTCACAAGCGAATGCTACGCTATTGTGATACGAGGTCCTGGCTATAACTTCATTATGAAGAAGAGGCTGGTGGAGCTCCGGGAAGCTCTACAACAGATGTTTATACCCGCATACAAAGCAAGGCCTGAGTCAAGACAAGAGAGGTAAAGGACAATTATGAAACCATTTTTGGAACATGTTAAGACATTTAGAGGTCCAAGGATGTTATGCTGCTACTTGTCTTGTGGAGGTGATATATTTGCGATGGAAGAATATATGAGTGTATGAACATTTGATCCAAGTTTAAAGGAAGGACAATTAGATTATGGCAGATACATGGAACTTCATCAGATCATTCTAAACCGGTGCATGAGTATCACTCGCTCATGCACTTAGTTGCATATATTTGGACCCGAGTTTCAAGAGCATGAAAAGCATGCCAATAGAGAAGTCATGAAGGATTGGAATGCTTATCTGTCGGCCATGTTTACATCTAGTGAGAGGGACGTATACAAGATGAGCTTTTTAACTTACAAGAGGATAGGAGGGCATTTTCAAAGATTGATGCTAAAAGCTGATCGCACTAAGAAGGGAGCTATACGTTGTGGAGGACTATGGTTATAAAATTCCAACTCTTTAAAAGTTGGCCATTCGAGTTCTAAGTCAGGCATCCATCATCCTCGATGGAGAGATTGTTCAGCACTTGAGCATGTATCTTCAAAGAAAGGAACAGACTTACTATAGACAAAACAACACAATCTGGTTTTGTGGCTTGCAATAGCAAGTTGTTAACATGCAAAAAGGAGTGTGATACGACAAGTTGTGAACTACAAGTACTGAGAGAGAGTTCCTCATTGGAAAGACGAGCTTGAGTCAAGAGAGTAAGAGGAAGATGGAGACAATGTCGAAGATTGTGAGGTTGAGGATGTTTGAGTAATTTATAATAAATAAAAAGTAGCAATTCCTAGAATTAAAATTAGAAATTCACTAAAATATTTGAAGCCATTATGAAGATTGATCAAATTCCTAAATCTAAGGCTCATGTCATGTTCTTGGTAGGTTCCTGAGATCTAAGGCTCATGTTCGTGTTCCGTGTTCGTGTTTGTAAACTACGATTTCTTAAATGTAACACTCAATAAATTCTTAAGAACTAGTGCTAATGCAACACTAGAATGTTTATTTATAAAAAAATAAAATAAATAAATGTAATAATGATATTGTCAAGGTGGGAATGCTATATCACATCATAATTTTCTTAATCTTTCTAAGATTAAGAAAGATAACAACAAGTGCGAAAAGATCCTAACTTTGATTGATAGGACAAAGATATAGGGATGTTAAGTAAATTAAAAATATAATTCTTAAAATCAATTAATTCAAGGTTTTCTTGTTGGTGATTTTAGCAGATATATCCCTGCCTTTAATGGCATTGCATTGCAAAGCAGTTAAGGGTCCGGACACTGAGTTTACGATTTATACATGTATGATCGTTGACGAGATTGTTACACACATGCGCTCCCACATACACACGTAAATAAATACATACACATATACACATAACTTTGATCAGTGAAACAAATTATTATTACTTAAGGAGCTTGTTGAAGGATTGACACTCAGGAACCCAGCCATGACTTTACCATTAGTCATCCTGAGTCCATCAATGAGGCAACTCCACGTAGACCCAAGAGCACCAATGAAGAAATCTGATTCAGTAGCCATCATTAAATTGACAAGTGCATTGTTAAAGTTCCTCATTTTCCCAAGCTCTCGCATGTAATCGACCATGCTCTTACTTCCAGTTTGCCTTGAAATATTGTATAGTAGAAGTTCCATCCACTATAGCTCCTACTTTCATCCACAACATTCTATTTGCAAAAAACTAAACATTAGTAATATAATAATATTTAGCATCTTTTTCAATTACCTGCATTTCGGTTGAGAGCCATATATCATGGGCATGTGGAAAGGTTTGATGCAGACGCTCAGCGAGCTTCATATAATCTTTAAATGCGAAGATTTGCATTTCCCAGCCTTTGTCACCTTGTCTAACATGAACACTTACTAAGGCCTAGGTAACCAGGGTTCGTAGCTGCTCCAGACAAGTTTTTCAATGGCAGTTGGTGGCTCACGGTTAGCTTGCGGTACCTATAGATTAATCAAACGTTAGTTAAGTTTGTCACATGTTTAACTACTAACCTTGGGCCACTCTGGAGGAAGTGAGTGGAAACTATCTCAGCAGCTTTCATTCCGAATGCTTCATGTCGAGCATGGTTGAGTAATGTGCAAAGATATTCACTTGGAAAACGCATGAGATAACGGAAAGCCTGCAAAGATTTATCAATGACAATTAGCATATATGAGTAAAACTCTACTTGTGATCTCCACCATCGTCGATCCTCCGCAGCATAATCACTTATAAGTTTACCATTGAGTTGAGCAGTTTTTGTGTATGCTCCCATGGTTTTCCCCATAAACTACATACATAGTTTTTAAGTAAAACATGAAATCATATATATAAACATACTTTGGGACTGGCACTTGCTTCCAAACAGCATTAGGAGAGTAGTTCTTGTTACCGGTTATTATACCTTGTTTCCAGGCTAATTTATCTGAAGCAAGGCTTAATGCGCGAGTAATGCATTCCTCTGATGCCTCAGGAACAAAGTAACATGACCATCGAGCATGACTCGATCCTATATAGCTTTAAGTATGTTAAATAGTCTTAAAAAACTATCAAACTGTTTAGATTACCAGTGCAACCAGTGTGATTAGCTCCATGATAGCCTTTTGTAACCAGGACTCGATTGTCTTTTAATGCTACTGCCAGTAATCCAGTCATAGCAACTATTTCTGCTCCAACACCTATTGAACGTCTAGTTAACGAGGTTTGCCAATCTGCCAGTAGAAACTTAGAGCTGCTACAATTCTGTGGATGCTGGTGTAACCATATATCACGCTGAACTCTTCTAGTTAAAGGCAAGTTGTCTTCATCACTACCTTTGACCTGTTAACCTTATCATATTGTGTACAAGCTTTTCAATCTATACTCACCCAAGGTGTAAAGGGACCTTCAACAATGTGCTTAGTGTTCAACAGCATTTCTTCATCACATCCTCAATAATCAAAGTGGTACCAAGTTCAAGTCCAAGCGAGCCTCTCCAGTTTGTCCAGTTGGGCCGAGTGCGATTCTGTGCGCGAGTGTCAAGTTTTGCAAAATCCAAGCTACATTTTCTGCAATCTTGAAAGTGAGGTGCTCGAGGAGCGTCGCTTAGATCTACATTCTCGATTAAACTTCTTTTCCATAGCTCCAGAAGGATCCTAATACGAGGATCATCTCCTTTGTCTTGGTTACACTTAGAAGCATTGTTTATATATACAATTTCAACTGTAAATGAGAAGAGTGAGTGAACGTCAAACCTGTATGCAACATTTACCAGATTTTGGAGAAGCTAACCATGGAGTCCTGTACTTGTTAAGATTGTCGATGAGGATTACTAGGAAAACAATTGTAATGATGATTAATGTAGAACGCTGATATGAAAAACCACGTACATTTTCTGAATGAGAAGCTTTGTGTACTATGAAACGGTAAATGGAAAAAGCTTGCTTTCAGGCGGGATCTATGTTGCTTGCAACATTAAATGATGATTAAACAATTGAAGATATCTACCAAAATAAATTTTACAATGGTCATTCTAGTGTAATTATGATATTTATTTGTTTATATTATGTATAGAAATAAAATATAAAATATATGTAGTAAAAACATACATTTATGGTTTTTTGTGCTCTGAGGCAAGCGTCCTTTATAATATATATATATAATATAGAGAGAGAGAGAGAGAGAGAGAGAGAGAGAAGAGAGAGAAAAGTGTATATAACCTAGCAAGGTACTTATGATTTAAATATTAAGTAGCTTATTTAAGTAAAGAACTTATAATATGGTTTAACAATAACTAATAATATTAATACCCATGAGATTCTTAATTATATAAAGGATTCGATGTGGTTTTGATAGTGATAAATTAGTAGATAGTTGGAATGAAAATAATATTTGAGTTTTATTAATCAATTTAAAATCAATACTACTTCATACATTTGTTACGTCGATCGATGAAAATTTAATGCTAATTAATAAGTAATTAATTATGATTTGTAATAAAGTGTTTGATAATATTACATTAGATGTACCCACACATGCAACAGCCATCATTTTGGGTTTCAGCCATCCAAGATCCTTCTCTCCCTTGACATATGCTATGAGATAACTCTGGTACATACAGATGTGTTCACCAGAGAAATTCATAATAATTGCTTTGCCAATCTGAAACCCATTCCTAGTTATCAAGGTTGTATGATACTAGAAAACTCATCCTCCCATGCAGCTGGTCCTGGTCTACTCTCACAATTGAACAATATGGAAAATGCAAACAAGAATTCCCATCCAGCTTGATCTCCAACATTGTGGTGCATCTCAAGGTCCACGTTGCATTGGTTTGTCTATAGTTACCTTCACACAGGAATCAATTATTAACAAGGACTCGAGACACGACACAAGGCCAGCAGCAAACAGACTATGCATCATGAACAATGGATAAACGGAGAGGAAACATATTTTTCAAGAACCTGCAACCGCCATGATCGATGCATCTACAATGACATGCACAGAAGCAAACATGTAGTAGAATGGAGAAGTCGGTCTCACTTCTGTTGACGCTACAGTAATGCAGTGCGTATGGGAACTGTCTCTACTACCTTCCAACCATTAAGTTAATGGGGAGTTGCTGCATTGAACTTCCCACGAATTCTGCACCACTGTCCTGGATTTCGAGATCGTAACTGATTATGCCTCACATCAAGCCAGATTTTGGTACCTGATTTCCCCAGCTGCATGCTGGAGACCCACCAGTAATGTGGCTGACAAATAGGAGGAAGCACATATGAAATGCTTATATACACATATCCCATCCCCATCATATGAAACAACCCATGTCTCCTCTAGTAATCTAGACATCTCCATATACATGTGTGTACACCAGATAGATTGGAAAGGAACTTTGAGTACAGTGTGCATGTGTGTGTGTATAACACATACATCTGCACATGGGTTCTTTGGTGTGTGTGTGTGAGTGATATAACAGTGTAGCATGCCGCTTTAACATAATGCATTGAACTTTGTTGAAACGTACGCATAGATGTATATCTACATAGTAAGTTTTAGTATCAAACTACAAAAAGTTTGTAAAAAGAGAGAGAGAGAGACGTGTATACGGCCATTAAGTGAATGTTTCTATATAAAGCAGTAAGTGAAGATATTCGTAATCCATCTTACGTATATGTTATCCCCGTTACGTAAGATATTGTAGGACATATATTCTTAGAGAAGGTAAATAGACAAACCAAGAATTTATTTCAGTCTCGGGGCTTGACTGAGGAGGCAGAGTCTGTTTTGTCACTGGAGAGCTGCATTCGGTACCTGGTTTGAAGCTCATCCAGCTCCTTGGAACTTGGCTTCAGCACCCACGTCTTGAACCTCTTGAATGAGTTCTGTATCTATAAAAGGATACGGAGTCTAAGTATGGGAATAACTAGATGATAGTTGAAACTTCAATTGCAGTCAACATATATCCCCACACACACACAATACAATGGGTATCAACGTTGAGTATATAAAACAAGCCATATATATCAGAGTATATATTGGATGATACGGATCAATTTAACACAGCCACACATAACACACACACACACATATATAGAAGAGAGCAAGAAAATAGCTGTAATTGGATTATATAATTGACAAATGTAGCTGCAAAATGCACCGAGATTCAATCACACAACAGAGTAACATGGAATTGTATGAATGTAGCACTTACCCCAGACAGAGCGTGCGGCTCAGGCCCGAAGTCTGTGTTGAGCACAACCAGAACCATGGCCCCAGTAGTAAGCCAAGACCAGAGCTTCACCTTGGAAGGACGAGGGAAATCGCGAGGATAATCCTCCATTGCCCTAAACCAGAGACAAGAGCCCTAATTAGGTCCCCGTTACATGCGTACCGCCTAATGGCATGGTTGAAGCTGCCACGTGGCATGGTGTAGCCATGCGCCCTGCTTACTATCCCTGTTCGCAGCACACAAAGCCTCAGAAATCCCTGTTTTTTTTCAATCCTGGTTGGGTGTTTAAGATTCTCTTAGTTTAGTTAGTGTTCTTCTGTCTCCAATCTCTATCTTCCTGTTATTTAAAATTCAAATTTCTCCAGGTTGGTGTTGTCATTTTCCCTCTTGTGATTGAGCAATTAACCCAGTTTTCCTCGATTTATTCGAGGCTGGATGCTCAGGAATGGATAAAATCTCGTTAAATGAAGAACAGCAGCATCGAGTGTAGATATATACACCTCTATCAAAGCTCAACATACTTCACTGACTTCTGCAGAAATGGTTGTTGAAGCGCCTGCTTTGGAACAAGGAATTTGTTCTTCATGGCAGACATCAAACGCACGAGGAATACATCTACCGAGTTCCACGAAGAGACCGGGGAGCAGGGATTCGTGCCAGCGAATCTCTTCAAGAGCGTACATGTGTCCAGCGATGGTCAGGAGGCCACTTCCCAGTGGAAACTTGGTATCCAACAGGATCTCTCCAATAGCAGCACAGCAGGAAGTGAGATTTCAGGTTGGATATATATATTAGTTTTCAGTTTTCACATATAATTTCTTTTTTAAGGTTGTGCGGATGCAGGAAAACGGAAACGTAAGTCGGATTCGAGCGAGGACGAGGCAGTACTCAGGCCTTATGAGTGTCGGTTCTGTCCAATGAAATTTGCCAAGTCTCAAGCGCTCGGAGGACATATGAACCGCCATCGTCAAGGTATATGTCATTTGAATTCATATGATTACACTTTCGGATAAGCCGTTATTAAACTTTACTAGAAGAGAGCGTGAGCAGTTGCTGCATGCAAGACAGCTTGTACTTCAACAGGGCCTACCTTGGTAAACTTATCGCGTGTGTGTGTGTATGTGTGTGTGTTTTGGTGTAACATGCATACTGTGTTAAGGGTGGCTGGGCAATCAAACCACAAATACAGCGATCAACAGATTGTTATAGTAACAGAATACCAATCCCTCCAAGCTTCCAGCTATCTCAATCATGGAACATAAGCCAGCATCTCTTGCCAGAAGGAGTTACAGGTATATACAATTTAACTGCAACACTACACTGACATAGTTACAGGAATCTCCACAAAATCTAACAATGGAGCGTCTGGAGAGGACGAGGAGACCACATTCTACCACGGTCACTCCCCACGTACTGTCCTCAGCAGGCAGAAATGCCATACATGGTCAGCATGCAACAACGATACGTACTTCATTTGGAGGTTCAGGATCTGACATGATGGTGGTTCCTCACAGCTTAGAAGAGCAGGAGCAGCAGCAGAGCGAGCTGGAGATTTCTTTGGAAGATGGCAGCAAGCAGACCGTGAATGCTCCCGACTTCCCCGCACTGCAGCTGGGCCCGTGTTCCTCTGAAGCCTCCTCCCTGCACCAGATGTCCTCGGATGTCTCCCAGCTTCAGATGGCCGTTGATTTCGAGTGTGCCCCAGCAGCAACTCCTCTCTCTTGGTGGGTTTAATCAGGTTTTCCCTCCCGATGGGTACCGCACACTGCAAACTCAATTGCCATATTATGAACAGTCCCAGCCTACAATGGCCTGCGATGGTCTGTCATGGATTTTCAATGGGGAGCAAAAACCCACAGGAGTTACCGCTGTTCCTCTCTCTTCATCGTGTTACATTGATGGTTTCAGCTTGGCACTCGGTCACCAATCTGAGCAGGACGAGCGCGAGTGTGTTCAGAGCGAGGAGGACGAACTGAGGGCAGACGGGGATGTTCGTGACACTGATGCTCATTTGTCCTTGCTGAATGCATGAAAGATTAACATACATAGAACGTATACTTGCCTAAGTAATAGAGTGATTTGACTCCATGATTGGTGTACATTTCTCATACAATAAAGCTATTATTCATTAGTGAACTTGATTGAGTTGCATTCTTGCGTTAACTGGTTTAGGGTTATGAGAAAACTGGCTGGTAATAATTACGCTTTTTTTTATCATGTTAATAACATAGAGAATTACTGTTTATTAGAAACATATTAAATATTTAATAATGTTAAATAATATATAACAATAAGTATGTTAAATTGATCTCGTATAAGTAATACACAAAGGACGTAATATTGTATATAAACAAAAATCATGTTCTTTTTGTTTACGATCAATGTACATATGTGTGTAGTGTGCTTGTTCATAAATGTGTATGTAATATTCGTATGTATAGAGCATTGTTAAATGCATTTGAAAATACATCGATCGATATACATATATTTTGTGTGTATGTGTATGTGTATATCTGTAATGATTCTATGAATTTAATGTATATGTACGTATACTTAAAGTATATACAAAAGACGTATATGTATACATACATACACATATTAAATTGTATCGTTGTCTTAGAAGCTGTACTCTTTCTATTGGGAATATATGATAATTGCTAACATATAATTATTTTTAATATAAGTTCATAATCACAAATCAATTTAATGTAAACATAAATTAAGTAAATAAATAAATCAATAAAATCTAAAAGCATCAATCATTAATTAAAACTGATTACAACCTTATGTCTTGTATGCTTAATCACGGAGATACCGTGAGCATTCACATGAAGTCAACTATTCATCACACTTGTTTGTACGTGTATGTGTGTGTGTGTGTGTGTGTGTGTTTTTATATAAAACATACAGAAAGCCGTATCCCAGCTGATTGAACCATGGTGGCTTCTATGTTATTTTCTTGTTTGTCTCGTTTCATTTTCTTTTGCATTGGGTACACATCTTAGTGCAGGTTTTCATCCCCAGCAAGTAAATTACCAAATACAAAAGCCTACAATATAGATGTTAAAGATCGATATAGCTTTCAAGACTGCATTCATAGGCTATGGTTTTTAATTCTGATAAGCCCCTCAGTCCCGGCAGTCCCACTCGTCCCAGAACTAACTCCGCTTTGTGGTACTTCTCGCTCACATACACACGTGTGTGTGTGTGCATAGGTGTTAATGTTTTCATGTGTGTTAAAGAGAAAACATGGTGTCACATTTTTGTACAGGGCCATGACTATACAAGAGGAGTAAGGCAGTTTGAAGCAACTTTTATGTGCCTTCAGGTACTACTGGGTATCGATAATGCAGGTGATAAGATAACCTTTACTGAATTAGATACATAAAAATTCTTATACACAGACGGGCATACAAACTCAACATAAGAGAGTATGTATACATGTGTGTTTATACGTGTATGCAGGTATTTGAGGAAAGGACTTGGCGCCACGGCGTTAATGCTGAGAGTGTATAGTGGAAACCGTTCGATATGGTGGTGGTACCATCTGCAACTGTGGCGGAGATAATACGATAATGGATTCACCTAAACTTATACACGATGCAGATGCCAAGAAGATTCAAATATATCTCGATTGGAACTCGTGAAGAGGAGACAAGACAGTTACAAGACACATTATTTCAAATGTGGTGTTTATACTCAAAATAATTCGAGTTATCTGATGGAATCCAGGTGAAACATTAAATTGGAAGAAATAATGGGGATATCTATGTCAATATGTGTGTGTGCTTATTTGTTTGGTTGTGTCCATGAAGCTGAATAAAAACTGTCGATCAGGACCATGTACATTCATTAAGGGACGTGTATGTGTGTGTTATAGACCTTAAAAGTATTGATTCAAAATTTTAGGGTATAATTTAGGGTTTTAGGATGAAGAGGAAGGGTGAAGGCGCGAGCAGCCAGAGCAAGGCGCGCAGGACGGATCAGCGGGCGGGGACGATGAGGACACCATCACTGCTTGCGAGGTATGAATCTAATGACCTATTTATGATAAAAAACAGCGCACGCGCCTTGTTTATTTGCATGTGTCACAGATTTCGAAGAATCGTAAGGTTTCTGTGAGGAAATGGAGGGGTCAAGTGCTTGTTGACAAGGAGTATTGGTACAAGGACAGTCAGTGCCTTCCTGGCAAGAAAGGTACTCATTCATTCATAGTTTCCCTTGTATGTATGTGCATATGTTATTGTGTGTGTGTGTGTGTGTGTGTGTCTATATATATAATAATATATATATATATATATATATATATAATATATATATATTTGTTGATAGGAAATCACTCACAATGGAACAGTGAATGTGCTTGAGAACACATTGACGATATTGATTCACAATTCAGTCTGCAGCCTGAAGTACTTCGTATGACAATCTAAACTCATTTCAAGTCTCCAAGCGGTGTGTGTGTGGATAAATATTTAATATATGACTTGATTTATTCAATTCTCTCTCTCACACACACCTTGAATGCGGTGTGAACCATTAGTGAATGTAAGCTCTACATTCAACGATTAGAGCATGGATCTTCACGGACTCTATAGCCCATGAAATATAAATGGACTTTAACTCGTCACAGGCTGCCTGTGTGTGTGAGAGAGAAAGGAGTTGTATATAAAGGTGTACGTATGTATATTACCTTCATGTCTTCTGGCGCCTGAATATGTGTAGAGCTCCTCGATAAGTAGTGGGACGAATTCCATATGTATGCAAAGGTTTCTAAGCCGGTTTAAAAGCACCGATGTTGTAGACGTTGAGCACAGTGAGAGCCACAGGAATAACTTCAATGTAGGCGCTGTCTCCAGCAGCATTCAGTGTAAGCTCCTCCAGGAACTGGTGAACCTGCACTCGAGAGATGTAAGCTGGAATGGTGCTCATCAGCATTTGTAATCACTGACCTTTATTGTGTCTGCGTCCGTGTTGCTTATGAGACCAATTGAAATATGAAGACGAGGGGGCTTACCCAGTAAAAGCCGAGCGCTACTGTGCACCGCCAATTACGGTCCCTAATCCACTGTACTTGAAGAGTAGTATATATATAATATAAGAGAGAGAGAAGAGAGAAGAGAGAAGAGAGAGAGAAGAGTAATGATCTATACATCTCTGTCTATTTATGTACCTACTTCGAAATACATTGGGATATTATATACTCATACGCATAACACGTCTCTCTCTATATATATAGCAAGAGAGACACACACACACACAACCAGACACATACAAGACCTCATGCATATGCATATAAATACACAATGTGTGTGTGGTATATATGCTCTGTCTATATGTGTATGTACAGATCTTGCATGGTACATGTTTATTATATGAACATATACACCATATAAACACGCTCATGTGTCTGTGTATATCAAAAGTAAATGAAACCTTAATGCATGTCAATATTGTTAATCAACTAAAATGTATATTAATTTTTAAATACATATTTACCGTGGCCAAAGATCTCCCATCTGAGATTCACTTGCAAGGAAAGAGGGGAATATCTTGATCCTGAGTATTTTGATGTCTTCTAAAACCGCCTCCTTGGCATTCTTCCCACATGGCACACTGGCACAGTTATCCGTTTCCAGCTTTGTTGGCGGCCTTAATATCCTTAACCACCCCCTTGTAAATCTGCTACTTTATCCTTCTCACAGTTTTCTGCCAAACACACAATGTATGTGTTCTGGTCTGTCTGTCTGTTCTCTCTCTCTCTCTCTCTCTCTCTCTCCTCTCTCTCTCTATCTATCTATCTATCTATCTATTCTATCTATCTATCTATATATATATATATAATATATATATATATGATGCTACATAAACATGCATAAGCATACATACGTACACACGCACGTTTGTAAGTGCGTCATTTGAAGGTGTAAACAGGAACATATTTAAATCGCTACCTGTAAGTATATTTGTATGCGGACAGACGTGTACAATGTGTGTGTGTGTGCGATTATAATAATGTATATTATTACCTAGAACAGGTGTCCCTCTTGTATTATCCAGCGGCCATTCCCCCTTAGAAACGCATATTATTGTTATTAAAACAATGACTTGGTTTCTGATATATGTATGTGCTTGTGTGTGGTGTGGTGTGAGAGAGAGAGAGAGAGAGTACCATTTTCTAAATCCTCGTCGTAAACGACAAAAGAGAACGTCACCTTATCAAGCCGACTTGCCTGCAACAGTGCCAAAAACTCCAGTCAAAAACTATGTACATACGTGGGTGTGCGTGTGCGAGAGAGAGAGAGCAACCTCTTTTGTTTGCATGGCTTGGACAAGGCCACAAATACCTCCATTTGCACTTTACTCATCGGACAGGTACCATCATGAGCACACTAAACAAAAAAACAAAGATCACATATCATACAATCGGGAAAAAGAAACCAGAAAAAAAAAACGGCAATAATAACAACTCTTACCGGTGCTACAACATGCACACCAAGATGCTTCCGACCTTTGGTTTCCAACACCGGCAAATACAGTCCTCTGTATTGCGCTCGAACTTTCTGCAACCTTTCAGTCAATATGTGCATATATACACACACACAATGTGGAAAAACCTCATATATGTACGTATAGAGATATACATTCATATGTAAGTACAAAGACAAACACGTGCGAATTACGATAGTATAATGACAGGGACTATTGAGTAGCTGAAAAGACCCTAAACCCTCCTATCGGGTCCACTCTCCCTCCCTCCTTCCCTCCTCCCCCCCCCCCCCCCGCTCTCTCTCTCGTCTCTGTCTGTCTGCCTCCTCCCTCCCTCCCTCTCCCTCCCCCTCCCTCCTCCCTCTCCTCTTCTCTCTTCTCTCTCTCCTCTCTCTCTCTCTCTCTCTCTATATATATATATATATATATATATATATATATACATATACACATACACAAATTATTTATAAATACATAGAAAGCCACATTATACATATGAAAATTTTATTAGACAAAAATGTACGTCTATGTATATACACGTCTAAATTCATTTCAATATGGATTAGCAGATACATATGCATGCAGTGTGTGTGGGTGTGGGTGTGGTGTGTGTGCCCACGCGCACAGACACTTACATGGTTTTCTGTATTGATAACGCGATCTCGACATCTTCGCACGAGCGCAGAGCCATGTAAGGTTCCGGGCTCAATAATGACCTAAACACAGCAAGAGGTGAAACATATACACACGTGGCATTATAAAACAAGCTATAATCAAACCAGCATATCCCGTGTGAGCGCCATAAATATTTCATTACTGCCATCCGATGAGCCATTGAAGGTAGTTCATTCATCGTAAATGACTGCAAAACCATGTGTTTATATGCAACGCTCTATAATAAGTAAATAGTCTATGTATAAAAAAAGAACGTCAATCCATCTATATTAATGCATGTAGTCTACAGAGTGTAAAGGTATACACCGCACATACATATTTACACAGTGTAAAGTATACACGGCACATACATGAATGTTTATGTTAAAATGTGGAAGTGTGCATATGACTTATTAGAGTTTACATCACTCCCTCAAATTAGGGTATTAGATATGCTAATGCATATATATGTATATACATGTCAAACTTACACAGATAACAAGATCGTTCTTCTTCTCTGTAGTTTTTGGACTTCTGCCAATGCTTGGAAGAAGTGGCAAAGTGTTTACCACAGGCATGGTATCTATGCCTGCAACGATACATTTCTATACAATCTATTATAACTTGATAATTTAGTCTAATCAATCATATATACTAATGAAACTTACTAATCATGTTTTATTAAATAGAAATGGTTGACCTTTGATTAGTGAATTGCATACGCCAGACATAGCCACTGAAGTCTCAACCAAGTAAGCACATTGTACTTGTTCCGGCCACAGTTCACGAACAGCCCTGAGATATATGAAATGCAATAAAATAACTAGGATACATAAAGAAGTCGTTAATAGTAGAATCATATACATCTATGCTATACGTAAGTTAAATACTTTGAATGCAGCTATAAGCAATAGTAGTGTTCCTTTACCAGAGACTTGTTCCTGGTCCAGATCCGAAGTCCAGAATTTGTCGGGGTCCGAAATCTGGAAGTCGCCTTTTAATCTGCAGGTGTAGTGAAACTTATGCAGAATATCACGTGCGCGCATGTGTGTGTATAGGTGTGTGTGTGTGTGTGTGTGTGTGTGTGTGTGTGTGTGTGATATGAAGTTCCAGAGTTCAGTAGATTTACCAATATAGACTATTTTCTATGGGGGCATGGGATCCTGTATGTTGGGTACAGATATGACTAATTGCTGCTTCCCGATAATACATACATACATACACACACATACCTACTTAAATACTTATAGCACGTATACCTCTGATAGAACGCGATAGAGTGCTGAATAAGTTGAAGGCATTGTTTTGGCAGCATAAGCCACAGCATCTTCCATAATGTACTTAACAGGGCCTTGTTCTGCAGCTAGTACTTGTGGGCTCACTCTGGGTTGCAGCTCATCTACAGTTGAAGTCCTCATATGCCTCGTACTGGCGAGCTCCTCGTCTGCCCAAAAGGATTTCACAGATTGCATCCTTGCAATTGATTTCTCCACATCCACCTCAGGATGCTCTGTAACAATTATATACATATATATTGTATGATGTATGTACATACATTTGTATATACATACGTTTGTATGACTCATCGGATGGCATATATGTGCGTGACTATATATGTGCGATCATAAATATACTGCAATTTCTATGTTTAATGGAGGATATTGGGATCTACCAACCTTTTCAAGGCGATTATATACATTTATTATACTCGAAAATTATGTACATAGATGTGTGTGAATTTATACATGTGAGCATAATATACTGCATAGACCACGCTTGACAGAGCATATATAGATATGTGTGTATATTCATTGTATTCCTCTAAAATGAATAATGTAAAATGTATATAAATAAATAAAATATATATATATATATATATATATATATATATAATATATATATATTATATAATATATATATATATATGTGTGAATGTTGTGACCATGAATATATTTTCTACGTTAAATGGAAGATATTGGGGATCTTTGAGAGTGCGCATTCTTTATTTCTTGGGGAATATATAATAATGTATTCAATAAATATAATCGCTTCCAAAGGTTTGTAAAATCTCCAATGCACTATTAAACACTGAAATGCAGTACATTTATAAACATACACACACTATTCAATTTTAGTGAATATATAGAATATATAATATACTGAATTTGTTGTGTTTAATGAAAGATATTGGGGATTTACAAACCTCTAAGAAGGGATTGAACACGAGAATGGAGGAGATCAGGAATGCATACTGGCGGTATATGTTGAAATGCGGCGGCCGCCAACGCCCGCTTCTTGGAGAGCAGATCTGCCTTCGTCGCCATAGCTAAAACCCTAAACCCTCCATGAACCCTAACTCTTCTGTTTTTACCTAATTTTTTCATCTATATAGAAGGACTAATACTGCTACAAGTGACGCTTCTTTTTTCTTACATTGGTGAGAAACATGTTAAGAACGACTAAAAACTTCTTTTTATCGTTTTAAATCTCCCACACATCGTAAATATTAATACATTTTAAACATTTGAATCGTATTAATCATCTTTTACTTGTAATTTTAAATTGTATCTTTTTATTTATAAATTACATATTATATAGCTTTTATTTTTATGTTTTAAATTTTATATTATGTTAATTAATATATATAATATATATGCATAAACATACATTACATATTGTGTACAATTTTAAAATATACTTTGATTTAAAGATTATACTATTGTATCAGCATATTTAAATATATTAATCACATTATTAATTTATAAATTTTATTCAAATTAGATTGATATTAAAACATAAATTTCACTATTAAAAAATTAAGAATTATTAAAATTTATAAACTTGTAGTTTAAATTTGAAATTATTTTTGTTTTACTCTAGTTGGCTAAAGTGGCCTTTATTTATTTGTATAGTAGTAAGTTAGATTCATAAATAATAATAATGTTAAAACATTATATTGTTCACTACGAACTCACAAAATCACAATTAATATAAACTATAGAATATACATATTCTCTAGAAATATATAATAATTATTCAAATAAAACAGCTTAAAACTGATGTTTATTTTTGAAAATTGTTTAGTATGGATCCGAAGTAATAAAAGAATTAATTACGCATATCTATGGTAATTAAGAGTCCATCCACATGGGCGGCCACGTAAATGGCCGTGTGTTGCATCATCGTTTGAAAGACTCACATTCAGATGGCACTTGTCATCCACACTTAGTACTGCACAAAACATCATCGTAATTAAATCACATAATTATTCACTTGCATGAAAATTGATTTGTAACATGCCTCATGTCATCGTACCTTCATTTGTCCACCCGTCAGCGTGACGTAGCTTTTCGTATTTTCCCCTTGCCTTTGTAAAAATCTTCATAGGCAGGTAGCCGGAGGTAATGTCCTTCTCTAACATGGGGACAAGATGGCTTGGTACAGTTAGGTTACTTACTGTGAGGTTGGCTTGTAAGTGAAGGGTGCTTCTGGGCAGTTGGTGGAACTCTTGGAAATCAACATTACCAAGCTTGAAACCACTGTACTCAGCAGCAATCCCCATGCGCCACACGCGAACAGCATCCCTTGGTATTGCACTCCGCGAGTATACCTGAAAGATCATGGTTGCTGAATCAATGACTTGTGTCGCGTTGTTCAGGCTGAAATTGGACACTTTAACATCCTCAAGGACATGGTGGATTTCTGTAGGACCACTGAAAATGACTGCACAAGTTGCGATTGTTGCAATGAATGCAAGAATGAATGCAAGGAAAACTGAGAAGGCTAACCATTCCCAACATGTTCGTGTCATTGCTACCTTTCTGGTTTAGGTTTCTGACTTAACTTTTATACCATGGTTTGGCATATCTTAAGAATATGCTATAGATAATAATCCTTTCTCACATATTTAAGTATTTGAAACTTGTTGATATATACTTGGGAGAACTCCATGTTTACATGTTATAGTTGATACATATTATTAAGTCTACTTTAGAGAGCTCTTGAGGGGAAATTAAAGTTCAAATTTTTGTCTTATATATAATATATATATGATTTCATACAATTAGCATTTGTTAAACAAAGGTTATTCAATTAAAATATGTTTTTACGATTCTCTAATGTATTTAATCTTTTTTATATAATTATTATTTCTTACATACTATTTAAGCTTGGAGTAAAATTTAATTAATTCAGTTAAAGATAAAGGTTTGTTTTCCAATATATGAAATTATGTGATTAACATCTCTTAATAAGATTCAAATAAATTTAAACTATCCTTAAGATATTAAAAAATTATTCAATAAATTGCAAACTTGATTTTTAAACTCTAAAAGCTGTGTTATCTATTTACATGTAAAACAAATAAATAAAGTTTAATATTAAAACAAATTAGTTGAAAGGGATATTAAATAGAACTTTATTTTTGGGAGATGAGAATAATCTTTTGAACATTTAGAAAATATCACACGTAATTATATATTTATACCACACATATATATATTGTGTGTGTTATTTTTAAAATTTAATTATATATATATATATCCTTATCCAAGTCTGTTTAGTACATGACAATAAACGTACTTTTTAATACTAGGATATTGCACTTTTGATAAAAATCAAATTCTTAAACAATATGTAAAATTAAATTTATACAATTTATGCATAAGATATAATTATGTAAGTCTTCTGCATAACACATTATTAAAATATTTTCATTTCTTTTAGTGTTTAAATGTCATTTTCAAGTATAGATATTTTTATTTGTTGTCTTGTAACATTACAGTTAATATTATTTAATTTTATTTCAAGTTATATTTAATAAAAATAATTATATTAAAACTAGGATATATTAAGAAAATATTTTATAGTATATGCTTTCTCTTATCAAAAACATAGAACATTTTATTTTTTTATATGGTTATATGATTAGAGTTTAAACTTAAGACAAGCTACGATTCATATATACTTATTTTATAGATTATATAATTAGTAAATTATATACTATATTATTTATGAAAAATTAAATATATAAACAAATAATATTATATGTATGTATAACATAAATATATTTCTAAATTTATAATCTTTAAAAGAATCTAAATTAGAAATTTATATATATATAGATAGATAGATATAAGAATATTCATATTTATTATATACTTTATATAATTAAGTTCTCAAAAATAATATATTTATATATGTATTGTTCACAAGTTTTAATATGAATAATTATAATTAATATTTTAATTTAATATACTAATTATTTTAATAAGCATATATAATATAGTTTCTTTACTTACTTATGGATTACTTATGCTTCAAATACTATGTATATAATCTATACATATGCTGTATATAAATATATATGTTTTTGATTAGCTTATATATGCGTATATTTGTATTCAAGGGTTTACAAATTTATATGCTGTGAAAATCCCAATACAAAAAGAGGAAACTCGTATATCCTTTATATTAAAAGATATATGGTTAATTTTTTTATATATCTTAATTACCTTACAATGCTTGTTAATTTGTTTAAAATTTAAGAAAAAGATTCTATCTATTTTCCGTTTAATTCCTTTTTAACCCCAATTTAAACTAGGATAAACTTAGCATATTCTAATTTTTTCTTGTCCTATTTAATCATGTTCTCAAAATATTTCACTATAGTAAACAACAAGGGGAACATATAATAGAATTGTTCGATTGATTAAGAGATTCCTTACGTGGAGAGGGACTATACAATAAAATTGTTTTATTTGATTTATTAATTAGGAAACGAATGAGGAACGTATTTCTCACTTTCAACATGCTTCAGATTTAGATCTCATGGGAACTTGTTTCTCACCTTCAACATCGACGGTATCCAAACAATCTAAAACCTTAAATGCACAAAACTCGTTCAGTTTTTAAAATATTCTCAAATATTAAAATATTTTTTATTCAAACTATATTTTAGTTCTAAAAGGTTTTATTATTTAGAATAGAATTCTGGTTTAAACCTTTTTTAAAACCTTTAAAGTTGGAGCTTCCTGGTATTTTTATTAAGGTTTAGTTGTTGACTCTTTTTTTTATAAAAAAATTCATATTTTTTATAAATTCTTCATTTTCAAAACCAACATCTGTTGCTTATGTTGAATCGTAACAAAAGTAAATTAGGGAGTTCAAGGTTTTAAATTTTTCAAAATATATTAGATTTTGAACCTTTTAAACCCAAGATACATTAGAATTGAGAATATTATCTCTAAAAACTTCATAATCAAATTTAGTCTTTTCTGGATGGTATGCATTAGTGGAACTTATAACTCCATCAATATAATTAATTATGTAACCTAGTGTTCATTTACTTGTTAATATGCAAGTTGAGAAATAAACATTATGGAAAATGAGTAAAAAAATTTTATTTGTTCAATTTACAACAATATATCAAAACCTAGAATTTACTAGATCTTTGTTCTTTAGGGGTTGCAATATTAATAAAAATTTCATCATTTACTTTCTTGTGTATATTTAGAGCTTGAGCGTGCATTATACATGGAGAGTTTAATGTTAAATTGGGGTACAAACAAGGTACGTGCACGCATGTATAGGGTTGAAGTGATGGTGTTCAGGGTAATGGAGAAGATTACAAAAAAATTATAGTTTTTAGTTTTTTAGTCAATTCTACATTAATTAAATTTTATTTATAAAGTAGATAAATGGAGAACACATCAAAAAAACATATTCCAAAGGGATTATGTGTATAAGTATTATAAGGATTGTTATTATTTTATATTTTCTCTATAAAGTATTATACTCTTTGGACTATATGTAAAACAAAAATTTAAAAGATGCAATGGGGTTGGGTTATTAAAGCAGTTTGGTATACATAAGTCAAAAATAAACCTTATGAATGCAATTTGTTTTTATAAAAATATACAAATAAATCAAATTTGCAAAATGAAAAAAAAAAACATTAAAAAAGCCATATGCTTAATTAGACAAAAGAACACATACCCATAATAATAAGTCAGGAGAGATATGATTTGCCTAAGTCATTTAAAAAAACATAAAAAAAGCCATATGGGAACTGTAAGATATGATTTGCCTAAGTCTTAATTGTTAAATGCCTAAGTCTTAATTATTAAATGGGAACTGTAAGGATCATGGGTCATTTTTTGTCTTTCATAGGACTTGAACCCAAAACCTTTTGGCTAAGGCACACATGTGTTAACCAACTGGTCCGTATGATCCTAGATGTTGAATTACACCATCAACAGCAAGGTGTATTCATACACATGTTCCAGACCAGTTGTGGACCACACATTCCAACCAGTTGTGGATCACACATTCCAACCAGTTGTGGACCATACAATCCTCAGGACCTCAGATATATAAACAGGGTTCCAGTTCCAGGTTTCTCAGAATCATTCAACACCAGTCTTCGGCCTTGTGTTTCATTTTGTATTCATTTCTTTCTTGAATACAATCTCCTCCTTTCAAGGTTCCACCCTTGTTCTAAAGGTTTCGCCCTTTGCACAAGGTCGTGACAGTTTGAATGATTCTGGTAGTGACAAGCTTCTGTTTCCGCTTGTCATCGATCCCATTTTCTTTCTTTCTCTCTTTTCAATTTTCTTTTCGATTTTTTTCTTTTCTTTTTCTTTTCTTTTTCTTTTCTGATTTTCTTCTCTTTTTCTTTTTGATTTTTCTTCTTCGACTCATCATGTCCGAGCATGCTCTTCATGAGCAAGTTGCTGCCCTCCAGCAGCAGCTCGACAACTACACCTGGAGAATGATCAGCTCCGACAGCGTGCGAATTCTCCAGAGCCAAATCAGCATGCCCGAAAAGTTCGATGGTACCCGATCGAAGTTCCGAGGTTTTCTCAATCAAGTTCGTCTGCGGATCGTGATGCAGCCAGGCGCTACAACACAGAACCCATTAAGGTTGGATTGATCGGGTCGCTGCTTTCTGGTTCTGCTCTTTCATGGTTCTCAGCCTTGCTGGAGAACAATGATCCGATCCTTGGGAATTTTGACGAGTTTGTGGAACGGTTCACGGCGATGTTCAGTGACGTGGATCGTGAGAGTGCTGCCATCACCAAACTCCGTCAGCTTCACCAAGGGGGTATGTCGGTAGCAGAGTACGCATCGAAGTTTCAACTTCTTGCTTGTGATGTCACATGGGGAGATCGTGCTCTCAAGGAGGTTTTCCGGTCGGGGTTGCAGGACGAGGTCAAAGACATGTTGCTGAATTTTGCGGTTCCGGAAACCCTCACCAGCATGATCGAGTTGGCAATTCGTTGTGACAACCGGTTGATCGAGCGGAAACAAGAACGTCGGCATCCTTCTTTCTTCTTGGTGCCGTCTTCTTCCATTTCTGCAGTCCCTGTTCCCTCATCTGCTGATTCATCATCTTCCTCAGTAGAACCATCCCCGATGGAATTAGGGCGATCACGCCGAGGCAAGCTTTTGCCAACCGAACGTCAGAAGCGGATTCAGTACAAGCTTTGTTTGTACTGTGGGGACCCGTACCACAAGTTGGAGAATTGTCATCGACGTCCAAAACAAGCTCGTGAAGTGGCCCTTGCTGTGCTGCCGGGAAACGAGAAGATCCAGCCCGAATAGGAGCCGTCCGGCTGGATTGCCGTGGAACAACTCATGTTCCTCAAGGCTCTTCACTCATAACATCTTCCCTTCCTCATCTTGGATCCATTCCATCCACGAAGGTGTGCAAGCCGTTCCATGTTCCGGTGCAGCTGAAGACACCAGAGGTGGAGTTCTCTGGTAAAGCTTTGGTGGATAGCGGAGCGAACGCAAATTTCATCGACAAGAATTTTGCTGTCAGCACGGGATCCGTCTACATCCTTTGAAGACTCCTGGTTCTGTACGGGTCGTTGATGGACGAGATATCAAATCTGGAGCGGTAAAAAATGACACGGAGTTCGTTGAGGTCGTTGCTTGCGTGCTGTGTGCAGTGTTGTTTCTATTCCAGACTCTACGATTATCCTTGGTTTGCCGTGGATCGAGTTGGTGGATCCTGGTTGGAGAGAACGTTTCATGAACAGTTTCCCAGCTGTTTCAACTCCAGCCACACTCTTTGATTCCGATCCTGTTCCAGTTCCTCCTCCACTTCGAGTCTCGCATATCACCTTGAAGCAGTTCAAGAAAGATAGCCGACATGACCCAGCATCCGTGTTCGCGATCAAAGTCTATCCCTGCTCTGCTAAGGATGTTTCTGTTCCTCCTGCCTTACCAAAGCAGTATGCCGATTTCGCAGACGTCTTCGACAAAAAGAAAGCTTCTGCCTTGCCACCGCACCGTGAGTACGACTGTCCTATCGATCTCGTTGAGGGTAAGCAGCCGTCCTCCGGTCCCATTTACGGTCTCTCACCAACAGAGTTGGAGACATTGAGGAAATACATTGAGGAGAATCTTGTCACCGGATTTATCCGTCATTCGCGATCACCGGCTGGTGCTCCAGTATTCTTTGTTTCCAAGAAGGATGGAAGTCTCCGGCTCGTGGTGGACTACCGAGATCTGAATAAGGTCACCATTCCAAACAAGTATCCTCTCCCGCTCGTCTCCGACATGCTCGAACGTCTTTCTGGTGCCCGGTACTTCACAAAGATCGATTTAAGAGGAGCGTACAATCTCATCCGAATTCGAGAAGGGGACGAGTGGAAAACAGCTTTCCGTACACGCTACGGACATTTCGAGTACGTAGTAATGCCGTTCGGCCTGACAAATGCACCTGCTGTGTTCCAGCACATGGCTAACGATATTTTCCGGGACTTCTTGGATTTGTTTGTCATCATGTACCTAGACGACATCCTGATATTTTCCAAGACTCGAGAAGAACACGAACGGCATGTACGGTTAGTCTTGGAGAGGCTCCGGAAGCACCACTTGTTTGCCAAGTTGGAGAAGTGCTCTTTCAGTCAGCAGTCTGTCGAGTTCCTGGGGTACATCATTTCAGCTGAAGGTGTTCACATGGATCCTGCAAAAGTCCGGACTGTATTGGAGTGGGAGAGACCATCAAATGTTCGTGATGTTCGATGTTTCCTCGGGTTTGCGAACTTCTATCGACGTTTCGTTCGGGATTTCTCCAAGATTGCATTGCCATTGACGAAGTTGACTGGCAAGGATGTTCCATTTGTCTGGTCCTCTGAGGCTGAGGAGGCGTTCGAGTTCCTAAAGAAGGCGTTCACCTCGGCACCTGTTCTTATCCATCCTGACCCTGCGAAGCCATATTTCGTGGAAGCTGATGCCTCTGACTTCGCCATTGGTGGAGTGTTGTCCCAGGAAGGTCCAGATCATCTTCTCCATCCCATTGCTTTCCATTCCCGCAAGTTCACTGCACCTGAGATCAACTACGATGTCTACAACAAGGAGCTGTGGCGATCGTCGATGCCTTTGAGGAGTGGCACAGATTCCTTGAAGGTTCCCCGCATGTGGTTAAGGTGTATTGTGATCACAAGAACCTCCAGTACTGGGCAACAGCACGAGTTCTCAATCGACGTCAGGCGCGATGGGCACAGTCTTTGTCCCGGTTCCGATACGAGATTATTCATCGTCCCGGTCGTCTAAATGGCAAAGCAGATGCCTTATCTCGTCGCAGTTACCTAGCTCCAGTACCAGGTGAAATCCGATTTGATCAACAAGAACAAGTCATCCTGAGCTCCGACCAGTTGTTGGTAAACGCGCTTTCCCGTTCTTCTGCTCCAGTTGACACTTCATTTTTGGATCTAATCCGAGAAAATCTCCCTCAAGACGAGTTTGCTCGTGATGTCCTTGCACATGTTCGACGAGTTCAGCCATTGTCTTCAGGGTCACAACTACGAGATTATGCTGCTTTCCATCTTCATAATGGGTTGCTGACCACCACATCCAAATCTATGTTCCGACGGAGAACTGAGGTTGCGAGCTATCCAACACTGCCATGACAACACAGCTGCTGTCAAGCCACGACCCAAGAGCAAGATAACAAGAAGAAGGCTTGACTCGAGAACAAGGCAAGAGCAAGGAACAAGACAAGAATGATCATATAATGACTGGTGTTGATAGTAACTTTATGCATGCGGAATGGTACTTATTGGGATCTCCAAAGCAAGCTTCAAAGGCAGCCACGAAACCTTCAAAGTCTTCCATCAATGGGTCGTCAAGTTCCAGCAAAGGGGCAACCCAAGCCCGTGAAGATCCAACTAGTAGGGATGCCAAAAGGCCAACCTTTTGTGCATCAGTCGAGTAGCGGCGTGGTTGCATGTGGATCAAAAGCCTAATCTAATTCAGGAACCCTTGGAAATCGGCACGATTGCCATTAAACTTTTCTGGCATGCTAATATTCGGCTCTGAAGAAGTGTTCAATGTAGAGGATGCATCCTCCAAGGCTGCTGCACAGGCTCTCTCTCAAGCATCCGTGATTTCCTCTACATCGAACACTTCTTCGGAGCCGAAGATTAGCATGCCAGAAAAGTTTAATGGTAATCGTGCCGATTTCCAAGGGTTCCTGAATCAGATTAGGCTTTTGATCCGCATGCAACCACGCCGCTACTTGACTAATGCACAAAAGGTTGGCCTTTTGGCATCCCTATTAGTTAGATCTCCACGGGCTTGGGTTGCCCCTTTGCTGGAACGTGACGACCCATTGATGGAAGACTTTGAAGGTTTCGTGGCTGCCTTTGAAGCTTGCTTTGGAGATCCCGATAAGTACCGTTCCGCATGCACGAAGTTACTATCAACACCAGTCATTCTACGATCATTCTTGTATTGTTCCTTGCTCTTGCCTTGTTCTCGAGTCAAGCCTTCTTCTTGTTATCTTGCTCTTGGGTCGTGGCTTGACAGTTTGATAGTAACTCCTTTTATAGCTTCCTGATTTCCTGTTACTATTTTTTCCTTAGCTTTCCTCCCTTGTTTTTCTTTTTTTTTTTCCTTCTTTTCCTTTTTTTTTTTCCTTCTTTTCATGGATCATGGCGGATTTTGAGCAATTTCAACGCGAGCACCAGATGCTACTTCATGAGTTGGCCACTTTGCGCCAAGTGGTCACAGATCTACAAGGTTCCACCAACGCGGCGCATGCAACTGCTGATGCATCCTCCAAGGCTGCTGCACAGGCTCTCTCTCAAGCATCCATGATTTTCTCTACATCGAACACTTCTTCGGAGCCGAAGATTAGCATGCCAGAAAAGTTTAATGACAATCGTGCCGATTTCCAAGGGTTCCTGAATCAGATTAGGCTTTTGATCCGCATGCAACCACGCTGCTACTCGACTGATGCACAAAAGGTTGGCCTTTTGGCATCCCTACTAGTTGGATCTCCACGGGCTTGGGTTGCCCCTTTGCTGGAACGTGACAACCCATTGATGGAAGACTTTGAAGGTTTCGTGGCTGCCTTTGAAGCTTGCTTTGGAGATCCCGATAAGTACCGTTCTGCATGCACGAAGTTACTATCAACACCAGTCATTCTACGATCATTCTTGTCTTGTTCCTTGCTCTTGCCTTGTTCTCGAGTCAAGCCTTTTTCTTGTTATCTTACTCTTGGGTCGTGGCTTGACAGCTGCAGGACATTTTGGCATTCGGAAGACGATCAAGCTGGTACAACAGGTGTTCTGGTGGCCTTGGCTTCGCGTGTATGTTGAGAGATTTGTGCGATCTTGTGACACGTGCCAGCGTACAAAGCTTCCTTGTCATCGACCGGTTGGACTACTATAGCCTCTACCTATTGCTCAACGGCCATGGTCATCCATCACCATGGATTTCCTCACGGATTTACCGCCTTCTAGAGGGTTTGATGCTGTCCTAGTCATTGTTGATCGGTTCTCTAAGATGGCGCACTTTGTTCCCTGCAACAAGACATGTTCGGGTCCTGATGCTGCAGATCTGGTGTACCGGGAGGTGTTCCGTCTTTATGGTCTTCCTAATGAACTTGTCACGGATCGAGGTCCCCAGTTCACTTTGGCATTCTGATGAAGATTCCTAGAACGGCTACGTATCACCGGGAAGCTGTCTACTGCACATCATCTTGAAACAGACGGGAAGCTGTCTACTGCACATCATCTTGAAACAGATGGATAATCGGAGTGCACGATTCAGACTCTGGAACAATATCTCCGGTGTTTCATTTCTCATCTGCAAGATGATTGGGTCGATCTCCTTCCTGCTGCCAAGTTCGCGTACAACAACATGGCACACTCATCCATAGGTGTGTCACCATTTTTCGCGTTCTCTAGTGTTCATCCTCGCTGGTCCTACAGCTTGCCCATGGTTCCCGTTCCTCTCCTCCGGCGTCACCTTCCTGCTGCCAAGTTCGCGTACAACAACATGGCACACTCATCCATAGGTGTGTCACCATTTTTCGCGTTCTCTAGTGTTCATCCTCGCTGGTCCTACAGCTTGCCCATGGTTCCCGTTCCTCTCCTCCGGCGTCATTGGGGCCATTTCGCACCATCCGGATCTTTATCATGCTCCATTTCGCACCACTGGATTATCAACGCTCGTTCCTCTCCTCCGGCGTCATTGGGATGATCCAGACCGATGACGCCACTGGATTATCAACGCTCGTTCCTCTCCTCCGGCGTCATTGGGATGATCCAGACCGATGACGCGCGGTGGCCCCACCGCTGGATGATCCAGGGCCACCGCTGGATGATCCAGACCCTCTCCTCCGGCGTCATTGGGATGATCCAGACCGATGACGCGCGGTGGCCCCACCGCTGGATGATCCAGGGCCACCGCTGGATGATCCAGACCAGTGACGAGCACCGCGCGTCATCGACGGGGGAAAGGATTATGGGTCATTTTTTGCCTTTCACAGGACTTGAACCCGAGACCTTTTGACTAACACACATATGTGTTAACTAACTGGTCCGTATCCTGGATGCTGAACTACACCATCAACAGCAAGGCGTATATTCATACGCATGTTCCAGACCAGTTGTGGATCACACATTCCAAACCAGTTGTGGACCATACATTCCTCAGGACCTCAGATATATAAACAGAGTTCCAGTTCTAGGTTTCTCAGAATCATTCAACACCAGTCTTCGGCTTTGTGTTTCATTTTGTATTTATTTCTTTCTTGAATACAATCTCCTCCTTTCAAGGTTCCACCCTTGTTCTAAAGGTTTCGCCCTTTGCACAAGGTCGTGACAGGAACATTAGTAGAACTTAAACAAGCTCAAAGAGATATTGACATTCGTGAAAAGTCATGTTTATATTCTTGCTCTTTTTTTATTAATAAAATTTACAAAAATGTTAGAATATTTCTAAATAAGCCCAATCTTAACCATCTCTCAATTACAACACATACAACTAAATTCATTTTTAATAATTCACATTAATAGGATATTAGTAACAAAACCTAAACATAATAAAGCTCTCAGTTGAAACCATTTAAAAAGCTGCATGTTATAATGTTAAAATAAAAAGCATAATCAACCTTCTCATCAAGCTCATCCAAATAACAACTACAAAAAGAAATCAAAATTGTCTCACTTAGCCAAAATTAACATTTATACTTAATTTAGGTAATATTGTATTAGCTCTTGTTGAGCCATTTGTACTTGGATTCAAAACTTTCACATCAGTGCTCCACTTTTGTATTATTTTATATATGCAAAGTTAAAGTCATCCCAATGTAATTCCCTCTTATCGATTGTAGATAAAAATTAAAGTTTGTTTAATGTTGTGAGTAAAAACCACACAAATGCACAACTAGACATATTTATAGTCCCATTTTTTAATAATTAGCAATTTTAGTGATCTAATCAACAATTTTTAATATTAAAAAAATATTCTTTAAAATAATATATGTTTAAAGAAATCATTTAGTCCCATTATACAAGCTCATCCTTATTAGCTTATTTGTACACTTCACTTGTAAATTCATGTACCAAGTTCGTCCTTATTAGCTTGTTTGCACACCTCACTTGTAAATTCATGCACTAAGCTTGTCCATATTAGCTTGTTTTTGCACACCTCACTTATAAACTCATGCACCAAGCTTGTCCCTAATAGCTTGTTTGCACCACATGATGCATGAGTTCACAAACTCATCCCCATTAGTTTGTTTGCACACCTCACTTGGTCCCCATCAGTTTGTTTGCACACCTCACTTGGTCCCCATCAGTTTGTTTGCATACCTCACGTGGTGCATGAGTCCACAAGCTCATCCCTACACACCTTATTTGGTTCCCATCAGTTTGTTTGTACACCTCACTTGTAAACTCATGCACCAAGCTCGTCCCTTTTAGCTTATTTGCACACCTCACTTGTAAATTCATGCACCAAGTTCGTCCTTATTAGCTTGGTGCATGAGTTTACTCATACAAACTTGTCCCCATCAATTTCTTTGCACACCTCACTTGTAAATTCATGCACCAAGCTCATCTCTATTAACTTGTTTATCCCATCAGTTTGTTTGCACACCTTACTTGTAAACTCATGCACCAAGCTCGTCCCTATTAACTTGTTTGCACAACTCACTTGGTGCATAAGTTTACTCCTGATGGAATCAAACTCAAGATTGTTCGGATATTAAATATTATAATATTTCATCTCTCCTTAAGCTAATAAAGCAAAATACCAATTTGTATTTATGATAAGGCCCCTGGTCATTTTAACTCATGTCCGTTTGAGTCTTTTTTTTTACATATCTTATGATTTTAACACTTTGACACTTAGTGGTTAAATTTTTAAAAAAAGAATAAGTAAGGCTCATTTCGCACCAACCCTTACCTTACTTAAGTTCAAAAGTGAATTTGATTCACACATGCCATAACTTAAAAATATAAATAAGGATTTTGGATTGTACCTTAACTTAAATTAATTAATTATGTTAAAGGCACATAAATATTTATAACTTAAATTAAAAGATTATGTTAAGGGCCTTGGTTACTCGTGTGAATCCAAAGTGAGTAATTGATTCACATAAATACTTATAATAAAGGTAATAGGTTTGAATATATTATGAATAATTTAATTATTTATATTTGAATTAACATTATTGAACTTAATTATTTATATATTTAACTTAATATATCTACATATAAGTTAATATTATTTATTTTGAATCGTATATGCAAAATATTTATAATATTCATGATTTAAATAATATGTGCATACTTAATTTCTATTTACATTTTTATATTTAAAATGAATTTTATTGTTATAAAAATTAGAAAAAATTGTCATAAAATTAGGATAGCTCAAATTTTTGTTTTCATTTAACTTTTTTATGTATTGTTTTCTATTCCCTTAAAACAAAATTTAACGGTAGGGATTTGATACAATCCACTGCATTTAGTGGTCATATATTTAAAAAATGTTAAATCAGGACCAGAATAATTTAAGGGCCACTATTCTTCATAATGTTAAATAATGACATAGATAATTTAAGGGCTAGTGCTTTTTGATTTGAAGAGAAAATGGTTAAGTAAGAACCCTAGGTTGAGAAGTTTAAGGACTATCGTTTTGGCTTATTTTAAATCAAAATCACTAAGTAAGGACTAATCTGATGCGCCCAAATTGTATCTTTGTATTTATAAATTATAAATTATATGGTTTTTATTTTTTATGTTTTAAATTTTATATTATATTAATTAATATATTATATAATATATATGCATAAACATACATACAAACTTTAAATATATTATTGTATTAGCATATTACAAATTACATATTTAAATATATTAAAACATTGTTAATTCAAATTAAAATTTTCTAAATTAGCACTAGGACTTTTCATATTAAAAACATAAATTTCACTATTAAAATTGAGAATTATTAAAATTTATAAGTCTTCTAATTTAAATTAAAATTAAATTAATAAAAATGCAAAGAATTAGTGATTCGATCGTCGATAATAAATTTATTTTACTCTAATTTATTCTTCTTTGCTAAAGTGGCCTTTATTTATTTGTATAGTCCAGTTAGATCTCAAATAATAATAATAAAAATAAAGAATTATATTGTCCTACCATATTCACAAAATCACAATTAATATAAACTATAGATCATATTCTCTAGAAATAGATAACTAATTATTTTTAAATCTATAAAATTATTAATTTAAATCCACATGAAACATTTTAAAAACTCATGTTTTTTTTAAAAATAATAATAAAAGGTTCGATTGTTTAGTAGTTACCCAAAGTACAAAAAGAATTAATTACTCATATTTATCGTAATCAAGAGTCCATCCACACTGGCGGCCGCGTAAATGGCCGTTTGTTGCATCATCATCTGGAAGACTCACATTCAAATGGCACTTGTCATACGCAGAGAGTCCCATACCTATCCACCAGTTAGTGTCGGATTTTGCCCTGACCTTCGTGAAAATCTTCATAGGGAGGTAACCAGAGGCTATGTCCTTCTCTAACATGGGAACAAGATGGCTTGGTAAGTTGTTAATATTCAGGGGAATATGCCGACAAGCTGAAGAGTCAACGGTCGCGACAGTTAGACTGAGATAGATTATAACAGCGTGTTATCAATTAAAAATCTCTAGTTGAGTCGATTCGTTTCATGGTAGCGGAGCCGATCAAGACGAGTTTTCCCGCAGCAGCATGTCTCCGTCGTCGTCGCAAGTGCTCGAAGTCTACGATGGCAAAGATTTTCCGTCGTGGAAACTTCAGATGCAACTCTACTTCCTGGAAAAGGATCTGTGGAATGTGGTGAGGGGAAAGGAACGGCGACCTCCATCACCAGTCCGGCAGACCAAGAAGAAAGCGAAGGAGGGTGAAGAAGAAACAAAGGATGAGGATCCGGTGGACACCTTGAAAGCAGAGCGCAAGGATTGGGATGCCAAGAACGACAAGGCGTTGGGCATCTTAGGTCGCGCTCTGGCAAAAAGATACAGGAGCCACCTGAACATGGAGGATACAGCGAAGGCGAATTGGGAGAAGATCTGCCAGGTTTTTGGCACATGCAGCAGGGCACGGTTGATCGATCTGAAAACCCAGTTCAACGGGTGTCAACAGGGCAGTAGTTCAGTAAATGACTATGCCAGTCGCCTTATGGGCCTTGCACAGCAGATCACTGACGCTCAGGAGAATCCGGTCGGTGACGACGAGCTCACTCAGCACTGTTCAAGGGACTCTCCACAACCTTACTCGTTTCTGGAGCCCATCTCATGAATTCTCACCTCACCTTTGAGGAGATTGTTGCAGAACTCTCAGCTCTTGAGAACTTCCTCAGCCCCGAGGAAAAGAACAAGGAGGAGAAGGTAGAACTTGCTCTGTTCACAGCAAACGGCAAGCGGTCAACCACAGTGTGGGATCGGCTGGGCCCAGTGAATAAGGTGGACAAAGGCGGCACCAGCAAGAGCAAGCGCAACAAACGTGATGACAGATGCAACGCATGCAAAGCACCAGGTCATTTTGCCAGAGACTGCACTCATGCTGAGGCAAAGAAGGCATGGCAGGCCAGGAAGGATGCGATGGCGAAGAAAGGCAAGAAGAAGCAGGTGGCAAACTATGCAAAATCTGCTCATTCGAAGAGAGAGGCAGCAACTTCAGATGAGGAAGATGAAGGTGAAGCTGAGTGCCATGACAGTCTGTTCATGGCAAGGAGGGTGAGTGCAGAGAAGCACCAGAGTCACCAGTCGACACAGCCCGATCGAGTGAGTACAGTCAGTACCACAGCAGCAGAGGTTGTGTGGGTCGACTCCGGAGCAAACCAGCACATGACACACGTCCGAGAGCTGTTCTCCAAGCTGCTACCAGTCAAGGACCAGAGGATTTACCTAGGCGATGACTACTCTCATGAAGTGAAAGGTGTGGGGACAATTCAGGTGCAGCTAGCATCTGGACAAGTGGTTCCCATTCACAACGTGTACTACGTTCCTGGAGTCCCGAAGACGCTGTTCTCAGTCGGGAAGATCGCTGATCATGGCCTTAAAGTCGAGTTTGACAACAATGGCTGCAGGATCAAAGGATCAGATGACAAGATGCTGGCCAGTGGACGTAGGTACTCGGGCCTTTACAGGCTGAATGCAGAAGTGATCCAGCCACAGCGGTTGTGCTACGCCGGTGCCCAGAAGGCAGTCGACACTGCGACTTGGCACAGGAGATTGGGTCACACCAACCAGCAGGCGTTGAAGCAGCTAAGCAAGCAGGAGCTGGTGATCGGCCTCCGCATAACTCCTCCAGCAGGTGGCAGCTCGTTTTGCGAGCCGTGTGCACTGGGTAAAGCTCACAGGCTCCCTCATCCAACTGCATCCACTAACCGAGCTAAGGGAATCCTGGACTTGGTTCACTCTGATGTTGGCACGATGCCGAATATGTCCAGAGACGGGAAACAGTACTTTGTCACGTTCGTGGACGATTTTTCTCGCATCGTGGCCATCAAGTTCCTGAGGAAGAAATCAGAGGTGTTCCAGAAGTTCAAGGACTACAAAGCTCAGGTGGAGCTCCAGACAGGAAAGCTGATCAAGGCATTCAGGAGCGATGGCGGTGGCGAGTTTGTGTCGAGAGAATTTGATGAGTTTTGTAGTTCAGCTGGAATACAACGTCAATTCTCCATCCCAGACACTCAGCAGCAGAACGGTGTAGCAGAGAGGATGAACAGGACGCTGCAAGATGTAGCAAGAACCCTGCTGGAAGACTCAGGCCTTCCAAAGTTTTTTTGGTGTGAGGCGATGGAGACCGCCGCTTATCTGAGGAACAGACAGCTCACTGTTGCAGTTTCGGGTCAAACTCCCTATCAAGCTTGGTATGGGAGTAAACCAGACATCAGCCATCTGCGAGTGTTCGGGAGTGTCTGCTACGCTCATGTAAAGCGACATCATCGCAGCAAGCTTGAAAGAACCAGTCAGAAGTGTGTTCTCGTCGGCTACTCCGAACAGATGAAAGGCTACAAGTTGTTCAACCTGGAGACTCAGAAGTTGATCGTGGCCAGAGATGTCATCTTCGACGAGACCAGAACTTACGGCACTCGGGCCCTCCCACCACCGCCAACTTTGGTATCGCCCGAGGTTACCTCGGACTCGGATAACTCGGATGAAGAAGTTAGGGCAGCGAGTTATGGGAGAACGAGGAGCGGACGCCAGCCAGGTACGCAGGGTTCAGCCACAGGGCATGGAGCCGGTGGGAGCCAGCGTGATCTGGGGCCAGGTTCAGCAATCGGAGCTGGAGTTAGTGAGCCTCCAGCTGCAGGTGGCGGTAATCCGATCTCACCAGCGGGTGGGAGTCAGGCCGATCAGGGGGGAGCTCTCAAGCGAGTGATCAGGCAGTGGGTCTTGATCAGCAGGCTTCAGATGGCAGAGAGGTTGCCGTTTCAGCTCCACCGTTACGTCGATCCACTCGAGTAACAAAGCTCACAGAGGCAGGGCACCAGTACCAGGAGCAGCGTGATCTTGCTGTTGCCAAGCGTGAGTCGAGAGCAGAGGCTAAGGCAGTGAGAGAAAGAGCAGCATCGGCTCCTCAAGCTCCCTCAGGCTCTGGTGAGTCGTTTTACTTTGCTTCCAGCGAGGAGGCAGGTGCAGAACAGGAAGGGTCAACGTTCATGCTACTCTTCAGCCAAGGCAGAGATGCTTTGGTGCCTCAGACCTTGGAGGAAGCCTTAGCTGGTCCAGACGCATCCAAGTGGGAAGCAGCTCGTCAGGTGGAATACGATGCGTTGATGGCGAACCAGACGTGGGACTTAGTGAAGCTCCCACCAGGGCGGAAGGTAATCAAAACCAAGTTCCTCCTGCGAGTGAAGACGACTCCGGATGGCAGCACTCGACACAAAGTCCGATTTGTAGCTCGCGGATTTTCTCAGGTCGAAGGTGTGGATTTTTACGAGACTTTTTCACCAGTGGTGAAGCTCACCTCTATCCGACTGCTGCTCAATTTAGCTGCTCAGGAGGATATGGAGGTGGAGCACATGGACGTAACCACAGCATTCCTCAACGGTGACCTTGATGAGGAGGTCTATATCGAGCAGCCGGCAGGCTTTGTCAAGCCAGGCCAGGAGCACCTTGTGTGTCGTCTTAAAAAGGCCCTTTACGGGTTGAAGCAGTCACCCCGAGCGTGGTTCTCAAAGATGAACTCGTTTCTGCTGTCACTTGGCTTCACCAGCATGTCAGCAGACACCAACGTGTACCAGAAGCGAGTGGGAGGCAAGCTCATCATCCTAGCCCTTTATGTGGCTGCTGCTCAGCAA
Organism: Selaginella tamariscina; assembly: GCA_003024785.1. Classification (NCBI taxonomy): domain Eukaryota; kingdom Viridiplantae; phylum Streptophyta; class Lycopodiopsida; order Selaginellales; family Selaginellaceae; genus Selaginella; species Selaginella tamariscina. The sequence goes on from PUQB01000044.1 coordinate 90,365, forward strand.
GAGCAAGCGGCTGATTCAGCAGCTGAAGCAGGACCTGAGCTCCAAATTCAAGATGGTGGACCTTGGACCAGTCAAGTACTGCCTCGGCATTGAGATCTTCCGTGACAGGGGGAGGAGTGTGCTTCAGATGTCACAAAAGAAGTACATTGACGAGCTGCTCGAGAAGTTCAAGCTTCAGGACGTCAGTGCGGCGTCAACACCAATGGAGGTGGGATTGCATCTTAGTCGGGAGATGTCTCCGGCCACAGAAGGTGACAAGCGAGCGATGGATCGGATTCCATACCGTCAGATGGTGGGCAGCCTGGTCTACCTGATGGTGTGTACTCGTCCGGACATTGCCTACTCAGTGGGAGTAGTGTCCCAGTTCTTGGCCAACCCCGGCTTCCAGCATTGGCAAGCCGTTAAGCGGATTTTCCGGTACCTGAAGAGCACCAGCGAGTTTGTGCTAAGCTATGAGCGCCAGACAAAGCACTCGTGGCTGCTGCTTCAGGGATACTCAGATGCAGATTGGGCTGGCGAAGTGGATCAGCGGCGATCAACTTCAGGTTATTTGTTTACTCTGGGCAGTGCAGCGGTTACATGGAACAGCCAGCGACAGCCAGTCGTAGCATTGTCAAGCACTGAGGCAGAGTATATCGGCATCACTCAAGCAGCCAAGGAGTGCATTTGGCTGAGAACTTTGCTGGACGGGCTCAGCTATAAGCAGGAGGAAGCGACGGAGCTCTTCTGCGATAATCAAGGAGCCATAGCATTGGCGAAAAATCCGAAGTTCCATCGCAGGACCAAGCACATTCAGGTTCAGTTCCATTTTATACGTGAACAGGTTGCTCTGCAGACTGTGGAGCTGGTCTACTGCACTACCAAGGAGATGGTGGCGGACATCTTCACCAAAGCTCTTGCTCCAGCTCTGTTCCAGCAGCATGCACAGGCACTTGGAGTGCAGCCAAAGAACTGACGCAACGTCGACGTTCAGCTTGAGTGGGAGTGTTAATATTCAGGGGAATATGCCGACAAGCTGAAGAGTCAACGGTCGCGACAGTTAGACTGAGATAGATTATAACAGCGTGTTATCAATTAAAAATCTCTAGTTGAGTCGATTCGTTTCAACAGTAAGGTTACCAACTGTAAGGTTGGCTTGCAAGTGAAGGATGCTTCTGAGCAGTTGGCGGAACTCTTGGAAATAAACATTACCGAGCTTGAAACCATTGTACTCAGCAGCAATCTCCATGCGCCACACGCGAACAGCATCCTTCCGTATTGCACTCCGGAGTATAACTCGAAGGTCATGTTTGCTGAATCAATAACTTGTGTAGCGTTGTTTAAGGTGAAATTCGACACTTTAACATCCTCAAGGACATCTGTAGGACCATCCATCGCTGCCGAAATTATGATTATTGCAATTACTACAAGGAAGACTAATAATGACGACCATACGCAACATGTTTGCAGTGTCATTACTACCTTTCTGGCGTAGGTTTTATATCACGGTTGGCATATCTTAAAATATGCTATAGCTGACAGGGAATATGCTGAATGTAATTATAAATATCTTAAGAATATGCTACATCTGATAGATATATAATCCTTTAAAAGGTTCAAGATTTTTAATTCCAGAAAATGAAAGATAAACATTCATCAAATTAATACATATTTATAAGATATAATTATTTAAGTCTTCTTGTTTAACATGAGATATTATTAAAATGTTTACATTTCTTTTAGTGTTAATGTCATTTTCAAGTATGATTAAGCTAGACATTTTTATTTATCGTCTTGTAACATTATTAATATTTAAATTAAATCAAATTTAAGCCATCTAATTAAAACATAACCTTTTACCCAACTACAATCCACTTACGAGTGAAACAGAATTTTGTTAATATATCCTAATTTTAATAGAATTATTATTTGTTAAATATAATTTGTAACTGAAATAAAAATTTAACCATTTATTACATTTAAAATATTATTAACACATTTTTTTTTTATATATGGTTATATGATTAGACTTTAAAGTTAAAAGAAGCTCTGAAATATATGCATATTGCTGTACTATATTATTTATGAGAAATTATATATAAACATATAAATCTTATATGTGTGTGTAACATATAAATATTTCTAAATTTATATGCACACATATCTATAAACGAATCTAAGTTAAAATAATTTAAATGCGTGTGTGTATGCTTTTATATATGTATATATATATATAAAGGATGATCATATTTATCATATCCGATTTATTTTTTATATAGTTAAGTTCTTATATGTATATATGACAAGTTCTTAATATTTTCATTATGAAATTAATATTTAATTTATTATAATTACTAATTATTTTTATAAACACATGTACTTCTGGATTACTTATGCTTCAAATATCTACTATTAGATAATAATGTTTATAATCTTATATATACGTTATTAATAATATATCAAATTATATGCTTGTTAATTTATTTAAGAAGAAAGTTCGATTCCATTTTAATCGAGAGCGTCGATTAAGAATGAATTTAGCATATTCTAGGAATATTAACCAGTCTAAAATTTTGATCGTACATGTACCAGACAATTCCTTACTCACCGGCCAAATACATAAGTATACGTATATATACCTCTGTGTGCGTGTGTGGGGTGTGCGTGAGAGACAGAGGTGTTATACGCATTGCAAATCACTATGTACACCACATATGATCTCCTAGGAAACTTAAAAAATTTAAAAAGAAATATTTCTAGGCGTGTGTGTGGTTAACACCGCCTTTCTATACGTACGCATGTCTCTTTTTTCGTACATCGTGTGTGTTCTTAAATATAATACATACATATTGCAGAATAAATATATAAGATAGATTTATATTTATTTTTACTTAATTATGTTTATATTTTATCTTATAAATTAATGTTAACACTTAATCCAGGTAAACACAATAGAAGCTATCCAATGTTATATATATAGATTATGTAATATATAATATGTTTATATATATATATATATATATATATATAAATTAAATATTAAGTGACTTTTCTGGCGATGAAGAATGTGACAGGTATATCACCATGAAATCTCGAGTCGGTGGAAACGTCATGTATTATATATAATGTTATATAATGTAACAATGTTAATCTACTAAAATTTATTTTTTAAATACTTCTCATTCTCATGCAAGTTTGTCGGTGTGCAACGGAACATATATGAATTGTTACTCAATTGTATTTACGTGGACATACATGAAAATACACAAAATCCATAAGCAAATATATCTTTATACACACACACGCACGCACGTATGAGTATTTATTGATGTATATTATATATATATAATATTTATGTATATTATATATTAACCAACAGCATATTTTAATATAGGGAAAATTACATTTATACTTCTGAAATTTATCATATTTACGTATATATTCCTAAAAATTTTATATTTACATATATATCCTTTAAATTTTAATTTAAAATTTTATAAATTTTAAAATTAAAATTAAAAAATGTTTCTAAAAAATCAATAAAAAATTTATAATTAATTTGTATTTTATTATATTTAAAATATAACCTATTAAACATATATATCACAATATAATTAATTATTTTAAAAATTATTCCATTTTTTATTATGATAATTTTTTAGTATTTAACACTTAATAAACTTCAATTATTTCATTTGTAATATATTATAAATTAAAAATATATTTTTAATTAATATTATTATTTTAAAAATTATAATATTATAATTGAAGTTTTTAAGGGTATATATATAAATTTTGGATTTTTAGAGGGTATATATTATAAATATTAAACTTTTAAAGATATATAGTAAATAAATTTAAAGAAATTATAAACCAGAAAGGTAGTAATGACACGGAGAACATGTTGGGAATGGTCGGCAAAAGCAGTCTCCTTATGTTTAGTTACAATAATTGCAATCATTTTAATTTGGGGAATGGCAACGACCGGTCCTACAGAAATCCACCAGGTCCTTGAGGATGTTAAAGTGTCGAATTTCAGCCTGAACAACGCGACACAAGTCATTGATTCAGCAACCATGATGTTTCAGGTATACTCGCGGAGTGCAATACGAAGGGATGCTGTTCGCGTGTGGCACATGAGGATTACTGCTGAGTACAATGGTTTCAAACTTGGTAATGTTTATTTCCAAGAGTTCCTCAACTGCCCAGAAGCACCCTTCACTTGCAAGCTAACCTTACACTTGATAACCTAACTGTACCAGCCATCTTGTTCCCATGTTAGAGAAGGACATTGCCTCTGGTTACCTCCCCATGAAGATTTTCACAAAGGCAGGGGAAAATATGAACGGTTCCGTCACGCTGACTGGGGGTTAAATGGAGGTATGAATCAGATGATATGATGTTGTGCAGTAATATACATGTTGTACATGCGTTATGATATATGCC
>PUQB01000044.1:99076-256576 GCA_003024785.1 Selaginella tamariscina
TAATGCAGATTTTTGTGGATCAGTCGTTTAGATATATATTCAATCTTAAATATGGTATTCGTTGTATGTGTATTTGTTTAAATAATTATATATAAACATATATTTAAACAAATACACATACAATGAATACCATATTTAAGATTCAGTATATATATATAAAACAGAATAAGACTTATGAGCTGTATACATGTGTCTCTGCAAGGATCTTGATCAATGACCCAAAACTGATGGTTCAACGAACACATGAAAATGGTTGTGATATCCGTATATGTTGTATGCATGCACGCCATGTGTGTGTGTGTGTTCTGGTAGCTTTATATGACATACCATAAAATTGGTACTATCTTTTTGTATATTAATTTTCTCAAGTATTTTATATAATAACTATTTAATGATGCTTGAATTAGAAAAACATTAAAATTTATATGAATATGTAATCGGTCCACGCACTTAGTATCATACACAAAACACATGGAGGAGTGTATATATGTGTACATGTATATCATCTAATATATACATTTACCTCTCATATATACGATACCTGATGTGCAAGCTCTAATTGATATATGTTTATAAGTTATAAATGTTATCTGTACATAGTTTCATATGTGTGCATATATTTTCATTTACACACAGAGACACACGCGCACACACGCATGCATAAGCACAACAGATTATACAATAAGAATGATTATTTGAACTTGCCCTTTTACAACATGCATACTGAATTCGATACCGTTTGAGCTCAAGTACCAAATCAAAGTTGGCATTTTAACATAATACTTAAAAGATAATTATAATGTTCATATTAGTTACAATGTTGAATATCTTTTATTTTGTATCTCCCTAGTACCAATTAGAGGATATTATATAATGTAATAGTTTATAAATCATTCCAACTTAATAATGGAAATTATTTGGCATTGTAACATAGTAAATATTATTTAAGATAATTAAAATATGTGTATTAGCTATAGTGTTAAATATTTTCTCAGTGGCTATCTGACATACGAACCCACGGGTGTGTAAATAAACTTGAGCTCGAGTGGTATATTAGATAATATAATAATATTTAAAAATTACTTTAATTGTTACCATTAGAGCTCAGTAATACCAATTTTAGTGATTTTTAAAAAGACATATTTAGAAGATTATTTTTTAAAATGATGTCACTTAATATTATCAATTTAGCATTGATCTTAAAATAACACACCGTTGAATAGATACGAATCATACATTAACAAGTTAATCTAAATCACATATTCATTTAACCATCGTAAATTATATGTTCATAAGCACTTTACATTTTAATTATAACATAAATTAAACTTCAATACATTTTAGGTAGGATAAGAGTTGAAAGTATTATATATATTCATAAATACTTTACCTTTTTAAACATAAATTAAATTTCAATACATTTAATAGCATGAGTCAAAAGTTAATTTAATATTAAAGTGATTAATTTGGGTTCTTAAAGTAACACATTGACACAACTATTTTGTTGAAACTATGAACAATTTGAATTTCATAATAGCTTGTTATTTCATAATAATTTATTATATGTTTTTACCAACTTAATTAAATTCTAAGTTATATAAGCTTGTCACTTTTATAATACATCTTTTTATAAAATTTTGACACAACAAAAACATAGGAGCTTATGTTTTGATGGCCATAACTTTTAAAAACTAAGTTAAAAACTATGTTAATTAAGTTTTATAATACTTGATATTATACAAAGCTTCTTCATTATTTAATATAAACCTGGACTTTTTAAATAATTATCACATGCGTAAGGTTTTAAATGTTATCCTAGTGATAATAAATTAATTTGTGATGGCACACTTTATTTCTTACAATAAAGAGACCTAAAATGAAGATACATTAAAGTTAATATTTAAAAACATTTTTCGCAACATAGTATTTAAAATGAGATTGTCAATGATGAGACTCATAATTATTAACAACAATATATTTTGAAACTTATTCGCATAAAGTGCAAATTATATATTGTTTATTATTTGAAAATAAATAATTAATCAAAATTTATCATTTAAACTTTAAAATAATATTTATGTTACTTCATCAGTTATCAACAAGATAATTAATTAAAATTTCTTTTTTTAATTAAGTTTACATACACCATAACTTCATTAGATACTTTTATTTTTTTGTTTTTATAATTCTCATTATCACAAGTATTTTCAATTTATAACACAATTTACCATTTTAATAATTTAAGATTGTATGAAGAATCTTTAACAAGTTCATGCTCATCTTATAAAACATTTATATTACATTATTTAGATTTTAAATTAGTTGTTAGGATTAATGAATTAACCCTTAACCTTATATATTTCTTCATTAAAGATCGGATGATTCAAATTTTAATATAATAAAAAAATATTAATACTAATTTTACATTACAATTGTTGATCAAAATTTATGAATAGACTTGTTTTATCCAAAATATTTAATAGTAACTTTTAATTCATTACATGTTTATTAATTATCGATTTATTAACCTTTTTACTAGTATATTCTAAATGTATAGAGTGTATTCATATGCAATTTTAAAATTCTATATTTTTTTAATTTATAAATTATACACCACATGAGTTTTATTTGTATATTTTAAATTTCATATTATATTCATTAATATATTACAATAATTAATATTGTATACATATATAAACATATATATAATGTGTTCACTTTGAAATATATTTTAATTTGAATGTTATTATAATATTAGTATATATTAAAAAAGAATACTAAAAATTTGCAGGAGGATTTTATATCTTAATATAAAAATTTATTAGAATTTATAGACTTACCTTTAAATTATCATCGATTTTGTGATGAAAATTTTATTATTGAATTATTGTTATTGATATAATCTATTTTGTAATCTATAATTTTTTGATTATTTATTTTTATTTTGCTTTAATTTATGCTTATTTGTTAATATTTTTATTTATTTAAAAGAACCACAATTAATTTGAATTATACAATATAAGATTCTTTAAAATATGTAAATAATCTTTTAAAAAGTAGATTATTTTGAGAAGTAGATTAAAACTCAGTTTGAGAAGCAAAATACATCTTATATTTAATACGTTCATCACTGTGTGTAAGATTTGATAAACTTTCCTAAGGTAACTAAAAAAGTTTATAATCTATAAGAAGTAATTTAAATCCGGAAAACAAATTAAACTAACCTAGTATATGTACGCTCACAATATATATCCATCATGTATACATCATTAAATTATCATACATTATTATATATAGTTTATTTATTTATTTATTTATTAGTTTATGGGTTTTGGTGTGTTTTCATGTGTCCACATAAATACACTTGAGATAGCATGTATATGTTCCGTTTGCACACCTACAAACTTGTGTGAGAATGAAAAATTAATATGAATTTTAGTACATTGTTACAATTACATTAGTTACAAAATGAATTAAAAAAAATATCTAACTTTAATCATACTTGAAAATGACATTGCAACACTAAAAGAAAACATTTAGGAAGACTTAAATAATTATATCTTAATTAATTGTATAAATTTAATTTTACATTTTGTTTAAGAATTTTAATTTTATCAAAAGTGAAATATCCTAGTATTAAAAAGTATGTTTATTGTCCAGTACTAAACAGACTTACTAGATTTATTATAGAGAAGAATTTTGGATAAAGACACACACACATATACATATTAGTAAAATATGACTAAATTTTAAACTAACACACACACACTTAGATATGTGTTCACATGTAAATGGATAATACAGTGAAGAGGTTAAAAATCACTGATGCAATTTATTGAATAATATCTTAAGGATGGTTTAAATTTATTTGAATTTTATTAAGAGATGTTAATCACATAAGAATTAAAGTATATTAATAACTCATATATTGGTATAAAAGACTTAGATAACATATCTTGATCTGAATGATTTAAATATACTCCAACCTTAAACCTTATAAAAAAAAATAATTTTATAAAGTCACATGTTTTTATATGAGATTAAAAACCCATAATGTATCATATTTTAAAAATATATTGAAAAACCTTTGTTTAAAAAATGCTGATCGTATCAAAATCATAATATATATTATATATAGGCACAAAAATTTGAAATTTTAATTCCCCTCAAGAGCTCCCTGTAAAGTAAAATCAATAATATGTATATATTATAAACTGTAACATGTGAAACTTGGAGTTCTCCTATCAACAAGTTTGATATATTTGCATTATGTTGTAAAATGAAACCCTAAAACTTACTTTATTGTTAATTTATAATTTATAGAGTACTTGAAATGATGTAATTGTTCATGCTAATGCACTCACACAGTAGACATGAGTATATGCAGGGATCCACCAAAAGGATAAAACATTCAGCATATTCCGCCAAAACCATGGTATAAAACCTAAGCCAGAAACCTAAATCAGAAAGGTAGTAATGACACGGAGAACATGTTGGGAATGGTCGGCAAAAGCAGTCTGCTTATGTTTGGTTACAATAATTGCAATCATTTTAATTTGGGGAATGGCAACGACCGGTCCTACAGAAATCCACCAGGTCCTTGAGGATGTTAAAGTGTCGAATTTCAGCCTGAACAACGCGACACAAGTCATTGATTCAGCAACCATGATGTTTCAGGTATACTCGCGGAGTGCAATACGAAGGGATGCTGTTCGCGTGTGGCACATGAGGATTACTGCTGAGTACAATGGTTTCAAACTTGGTAATGTTTATTTCCAAGAGTTTCACCAACTGCCCAGAAGCACCCTTCACTTGCAAGCTAACCTTACAGTTGATAACCTAACTGTACCAAGCCATCTTGTTCCCATGTTAGAGAAGGACATTGCCTCTGGTTACCTCCCCATGAAGATTTTCACAAAGGTCAGGGGAAAATATGAACGGTTCCGTCACGCTGACTGGCGGTTAGCAAATGGAGGTATGAATCAGATTATATGAAGTGCAGTAATATGTAAAATACATGTTGTACATGCGTTATGATATATGCCATACGGATAATTATTTGACTTAATTCTGATGATGTTTTGTGCAGGACTCTCTGTGGATGACAAGTGCCATCTGACTGTGAGTCTTTCAAACGATGATGCAACACACGGCCATTTACGTGGCCGCCAGTGTGGATGGACTCTTGATTACAATAAACATGCGTAATTAATTCTAATTATTTATATATTTCTAGAGAATATGTATATTTTATAGTTTATATTAATTGTGATTTTGTGCGGCAATTTTGTTTGTAGTGAACAATATAGTTTTTTATTATTATTATATTTATGAGATCTAACTTACTATATATGATTTAAAGTGGACTACATAAATAGATAAAGGCCACTTTAGCAAAACAATAATAAACTAGAGTAAAATAAAACTAATAAATTTATTATGAAAAACGTTGGCATTTTCATTAATTTAATTTCAAATTTATAGCTATAGCTTTATAAAATTTAAAAATTCTTAATTTTAATAGTGAAAATTGATGTTCTAATATGAAAAGTCCAGTGCTGATTTAGAAAATTTAATTTGAATAAAATTTCTAAATTAACAATGTGATTAATATATTTAAATATGTAATTTGTAATATGCTGATACAATAATATATATTTAAATCTAGTAAGGGAACACTAATTGCTTATAGCTGCATTCCAAGTATTTAACGTTATTTTACTGCATTTTCATATATTTCAGACTGTGGCCGGAACAAGTACAATATGCTTATATTGAATAATCGAGAATGTAATATGTCTAAAATAATAATACAATGAGATGTATATATCACAAGAATAGATTTCATTTGAGTAATTTATATATATTAAGATATATTTACTTAAATAGTTTGAACATTATATTAATTTAAAATATTGCTTAAGGTGCATAAAAAAATTAAAAATTAAAATTTTTAAAAAAGTATCAAACAACCCTTGTCGTGATGAGAATTGTGATAAACAATAAAAACATCGCATATTGTATATATCATTTATGTGGGATTAAAAACGAAAATGAAGAAAGAATGATGTATTGCATCTAAGAAATATTTATGTTAAATGGAATTTATGATAATTATTAAATAAAATTTAAAATGGATGTTTAAGAGGGAATTAATTTGATATATAAACAAAATATCTTATTCACGTTGGTGATTTGCTGAATTATAAAAATATAATTAAATACATAAGTGTTATTATGGTGAAGGGACGACTTAGGGACATGTAGTCTTGAATAGCAGAAGTAGTAATTTAATTTTAAAATGAAATATATAATATAATGGGAGGGTTATATATATATATACATACAATATATTAAGAACATGTTAAATTTATTTTTAATGAACAAAGTTAATTAAGAAAATAATAAAAATAATCAAGAAATTAATATACTTAAAAGAACTAGATTAATAATTAATTTTAATTTTTTAAACTAAAGTAAATTGTTCAAGAACTAAAATATTTAATATATTAATAAATTAAGGTATGAAATATAAACACAATTAGCTTAAACATACATATTTGTATATTATATTTACATGCATACAAGAATGTAAAAACATTATATTTAATAATTTGTAATATTTGTATATAGAAATTATATTGTATTTACATGTGTTTATAACTACATAAAGTAATTAAATTTTATCTTTTAAATTTTATTTATTAATAATTTCTTTGACAATGCTTTCATAGTATTTGTTTTGTACAAAGTAAAATAACATCTATATGAGCATAAATTTATCATTTCTATGTCATATGACTCATATCCCATATGCATAAATGATATTTCATTTTGAAGATATAAAATATATCTATAAAGTATCTTTTCTACATTAATAACATCTATATTACAACAATATTTATATTTTAATAATAAAAACATAACAAGTTAAATTGCAAATAGCTATAATTTTAATTAATATTTACAATAAAAAAAATTAAAATGAGTAAAAAAAAAGTAATTAAAAAATAGACAAAAATGTCTATAAAACATTATATTATTTAGAAATATTTTTTAAAAAACTAATTTAAATATTAGTGACTTTATTTAACATTTAATGAAATATACTTATTATTATTTAATTTACTTATGTTGGAATATAAATAAAATAAACTAATATTATATATATATATATCTACAAAAATTTTGTAATGAAATAGAATAAAATTTCTGTACTGTATATATATTTAATTCATATGAAATAAATTAAATAGGAATGTTATATTATATTGCATTATATAGATTTAATTAATTGTGTTTTGAGTTAAATATTATAATTATAGATTAATTATAATGTATATATTTATTATATTGTATGAAGTTCTTAATTGAACTTTCAAGAGTCAAAAATATCATTTAAAAATTTCAAGAGCATAAGGTATATATGTAAAAAAGAAAGATTTGAGTTGTGTGTGTGTCTTAATTCATATAAATAATTTTCTTTTTTGTATTTGAGCAATTTTTTAAAAAACAAATTGGGTTGGTGTATTAGCATTTAATTAGAAAATCAACAATGTGAAATATAATTAAATAAGCAATATTCTAGTTTATCTTAAAATTTTATTTTAAAAATTGTAAGACATATAATAATTAAAAATTAAAATACATTAATAAATTCTTTTGGTAGAGGATCTAGATACTCATAATGTGTTGATATATTTAATGTATTTTAATTGATTATATTTTATTCTAGCTTTGCATTTCAATTAAATAATTTATGTTTTATTTCAACATTGTAGTTTAAAAATTATAAATAATTTTGATAAGAGGATTTAAAGATATATTTTACATGTTATATTAACTTTAAATCTTGTTTAGGTATATAAAAATAAATATTAAATTATTTATTTATTTTATTATAAATCAATAGTATAAGACAGTTTAAAGATTTCCTTAATTAAATGGTTTGCCCTTGTGAAGTTCTTTTAAAAGTTATAATAAGAATATATTTGAGTTTGCTTGCTCTGGTAAGTAAAGAAAGAACACTAGTGGGTGTTGTGGAATGGTGTGGTTGGCAAGCCGATTGCCTGTTGAATATTTTTTTATTAAATTTATTTGAATATATGAAGTTAATTTAAGAAAAAAAAGAAAATACTTAAAAGAACCTAGATCAATAGTTAATATTGTATGTTTTCAAATTGAAATATTATTCAAAAACAAATATCATGATACTAGTATATGTATATCTATAGTGAGAGTTAAAATCTTAAAACGGTGTAGATTTAACCTAAACAACCTAAATCCTAAATTTACCTTAAATTTATGATTGATTATATTTGGCTTCTTCAAACTTTAAAAAATTAATAACTTATCATCTAAGTGATGAAACTAGAATAAAAATTATGGATTAATTCGACTTGAGTTTAAAAAAAATTATAGAACCAAACATAAATGTTTTTACTTACTTTATGTTTAACCTGTATTTGACAGTTCAGCTTCATTAACTTCATTTTTCAATCTATTGCTTTGTAATAAACCTATTTAGCAATGATTGTTAATGATAACACTAAAATTTAATTCTTTAATTTTGATTTTGATTTTGATATTTGATTTAGAGAATTTCCATTTATATTTTTACTTATTAACATCTTATTTATATTATTATTTTTTATTTGACTAACTTGATTTTATTTAGAAAGAACCACATCTTTAAAAAAAACTAACTACATCTGTCATATTTAACATTTGGAAACTCTAATTTTATTTTTTATTTTTTAATATAGGTTAGGGCTTAGTTGACCTAATAATTATTTACTATCTAACCTAAACAGCTTAAACTCTAAATTCAATAAGTTTAACATTATTTCTAACTTAAATAACTTTAAATCCAAAATTTAATTTAGGTTCAATAGTAGAAATTTAATTGTTTAGAGGTTTCGTACACTATCTACTTAATTATGTTGATATTATTAAATTAGGGCAAAAAAATATAAACACAATTAAAAACACATATATTATATTTATGTTCACATGCATAAAGTATATAAAAACATTATTATTTAATAATTATAAATTATTAATAAGCTAAAGTATAAATTTAATAAGTAAATATTAAACATGAACATAAAGTACATATATCAATACACATCTGTAACGGAATTTAAGTTTAAATAAATTTAAATACACACACACATACACGAGCATAATTGTATTTATGCATACTTATTTATAATAACACTTTAATTTTTTAATATATTTTTTCTTAGTATATATAACAATATACACACAGATTTAGATTTATATTTATAAGGTAAGTGAACAAGTAATGTTATAAAAACTAAAATATATTTTAGCAAATATATATAAATACATATAACAAAATGATTTAAACCTTAAGTTGATAAACATTTTATATTGTCTGCAAGATTCGAACCCATACGCAGGCGGTCGCGCCAGCGTGGCGATCCGCGTACTGATCCGCTTGTGAGCCGTCGATAAGCATCTGACGCCCCATATTCGCCCTCAAACAAACACAGCTTGACAGAGTATATAAACATCTTAGGGCTCTGGGCAACTAATTCATTTGTAGTTTTTTTCATTCGCCATGTCTGGAAGAGGCAAGGGAGGTAAAGGATTGGGCAAGGGAGGAGCAAAGAGGCACCGTAAGGTACTGCGCGACAATATCCAGGGCATCACTAAGCCGGCAATTCGTCGTCTGGCTCGCAGGGGAGGTGTGAAGCGGATTAGCGGTCTGATCTATGAGGAGACGCGCGGTGTGTTGAAGATCTTCCTTGAGAATGTGATCCGGGATGCTGTGACGTACACGGAGCATGCCAGGCGGAAGACGGTCACCGCCATGGATGTGGTGTATGCGCTCAAGAGGCAGGGCAGGACTCTGTATGGATTCGGGGGATAGATTTCACTCTCGCTTTCTTTCTGTTAATTTCACTTTGAATTATTAATCAGATTCCTCTCTTATGAATCAATATAAGTTCATGTAATTTTTATAGATACTTTGGTTCATTTGAAAAGCCAAAAGAAGACACGTAAATCTTTTTTAATGCTGGTTATGGGGTTCGAACCCATGCGCATTGATATGCAGATGATCTTAAGTCACCCTCCTTAGACCACTCGGACAAACCAGCTTAATACAATTAAATGTCGTATTATTTGAGAATATTCTAATAACATTATTTACAGTTTAGCCAATTAAATTATAACCAACCAAAAATAAATAAATATTGGAAACTCATATATCTTTATACAATACATACATAAAGCATACAAATCATATAAAGAAGACTATTCACATAAGAAATAAGTTTTTCTCATATGTAATTGTTATACCGTAGATATTACGTATTAGTAAAGTATATTATAATATACACATGCAATCAATTATAATATAACACATGCAATCAATTATATATACATTTGTTACTGTAAGAAATAATACACATAATTCAAATAAATAAGAAACAATTTTGATGCATGCATGCATGTAAATAAAGGCTTAAATCATTTAAATAAAATATTTTCTTAATTATATTGTATCATTGACATTTCTTAAATACAATATATTATTAATTATGATTTCTTAAATAAAATTTAAACTATATTCTTAATATATACGTTATTATTAAGATATTTTAACTTTTTTACAATTTTGTGTTTAAAATATAAAATTGTTGGAGAGAGCGTCAGCATACTAAGCACCAACCATACTGAAGCATATTCCCCGTCCGTACTATGCCACGCTGTCGCTGTAGTATAGAGTATCTTACAAATTCATAAAGAATTTAAATCAATTGGTATAACTAGCCATATGCATATCTATTTATGCTCTTTTAATGAATTATTATAATGAATTAATTATTAAATAAATCTTAATCATTTATAATTGATGTTAATAGATGGTAATGGATTAATTATTAAGCACGTAGTAACATTAAGTTAATACATTAAATTATTAAGCTTATGTTACATAATGTCAAAAGCTACATATTACATAAGCTACCATATTAAATCTGGTTAAAAAATACGAAACTGCGTAATATATCAAAGGTATAATGTATAAATCAAAATTATTAATTCTACGCTAATGTAATTTTGTTAAAATAGAGTCTCATATAATAATAATAAACAAAAAATAATAATAAAACAAAAGAATAATAAAAAAGCAAAACAAAATTGGATATCCCTGAAAAGAATTTCCCGCCTTACTGTGTGATTTTCTTAAACTCAGTCAGGACAGGATAGATGTTCTCAAACGCGTCATAAATCTCCTGACGATACTGTTTTAATCAAGTTAAAACGTCAATTATTGAAACACACACACACACACACACCGCAACATATACACATACATGCATACATACATATGCACATCTATATAACAAGTGAATATGGTGATGTGCTCTCTCTCTCTTTCTCTCTCTCTCACACACACAAGTATCAGATACATACATATACACATCTATATAATAATTTATGCACACACACACACAACACACACCTACTACACAGATGAATATGTGTATATCAGCTCACCTTCGCACCAGTGAGCACAATTTTTCCAGACACAAATATAAGCAACACAATCTTAGGCTTCTTCATCCTGTAGATCAAACCTGGAAATATCTCTGGCTCATACTGTAATCGAATGGATTAGCATAATACACACACACTGTATAAATAGAGCACCTGTGTTTGATTCAGCACACATATATCTAAATATGTGGTGAACCATCTCTCTGTGACACACACACAGACACACTTAACTGTTGAGAAGTGGCCATGTGAGAGAGCAAGGACTTCAAGCCGTATAGGAAAACGCACGTCACAAGATCCCACAATGTTTTGTATCTTAAAATCCTGTTCTTAAAGTTTGCTAGCTTTCTGTTATATGTACACACATGCACATAGATATTTACCTTGAATGTGCTGGGATAGCCTAGCTTTTGAATAACCCGAGCGTACTATGAACTCAAAACTTGGTTAGGGTTTTAACCTCTTTTAAGAAAAATGCAAACCTTTCTTGCAGCAAGTCTGCAGTTTTGCTCACTCTTCGCCCCAGTACAAACCTGTCAAACATTCGAGTAATATGTTGTGTATGTGTGTGTGCGCGCGTGTGTGTAGAGAGAGTTATACTGAGTTATAAGAAAAAGTACCATCTTGCCTGAAGCAAAGATGAGAGCAGTTGTCTTAGGTTCTCTAATACGCATAATCACAGCTGCAAACCGCTGCAAAGTAAAGATACAAAGATCTTTACTATGCAAGATTCGTTGTACATGTATGTATATATACCTTGGGATTATATTCAGCATTACGAGCATGCAAGGCGATGTTCTTGAGATCCAGCTTGCAGTCCATGTTCACTGTTGCTACTATATTCCTGAAAGTCAGAATAAATCCAATATATATATACACATCATATACATATACATATATATGTGTGTGTGTGTGTGTGTGTGTGTGTGTGTTCTTTATATACATAATATGTGTATATATATAAAGTACTGGAGTGTCGGGACGATCCCAGAAGGGTGCAAAGAGATCGACAGCATTAGCAGAACCCACAAAGGAATTACAATTGTTTTGCAGATTTTGCTGCTGCTGCTGGTGCTGCTGCTGAAATGGCACGTAATGGGGGAGAGAGACATTGCCTGCCCCAAATTGACCATGGAAATAAGGAAAGAATTGGTGGTGGTGGTGCTGCTGCGGATTGTTCAAGAATTGGGGAGCAACAGCGAACTGGGGAGCAGCGAATTGTTCCTGACCGGCACGCTCCTCCGCTACAATGTGCCGGGCCTCAGCTGATGAACCCTCGGCTTTCTCCATTCTCAGGGTTTTTGCCAGACTGGCGTTTATATACGTGTCACGCGAGGAAGATGACACGTGGCGTTTCGGTGATATTTCTTAGCGGTTCATTTTATCCAGATGTGTTCGTATGTCTTTGCGTGGGCATGTACATGATTGGATAATTAGAGGAAGACACGTGGCCATTTTCTAATGGTTTGGTGTGTGCGTTTAAAATTATATATATATATATATATGTGTGTTATATTTAATAGTTATATTAGTTTTAGGAACCATATGTTTATATTCTATAATATATATATATATATATATATATTTAATTGAAGTATTTGCGGAACTATACAGAATATATATATTAAACGTTTATAAGAAATATGTGTATATATTAAACGTTTGTTGGACACAGAAAGAAGAGAGAGAGAGAGAGTTAACATGGCATTCCTATTTTGAATGAAGTTATAGTTACATATACAGTTTATATGTGTGGTGTGTGTGTATGTGTGTGTGAACGTGTGTAGTTATTGACAGTTGTTTCAAGTGGGATGAAGAAGATTCCTGGTCTTCTGTACAGCGATAACTTAGAGTTACCACGTTGTGCGGCCACAATCTGCCTGGATAGCCCGAGCGGAGCAGAGCTTCAGCATTTCATGACTTGCCATACAGGTGAGTCTCGCGTGTGCGTGTGTGAAATGGATATATGGATCACCATGTATGCATACATGTCAGAAGGCGTCTTAACTTGTCGCTCACACATGTATATGTATACTTTAGACACATACATATGACTTGTGTCCATATCTATACATCTCTACAGGTGTATCCATATATATTCTCCGTCTAAGTACTTGCATGTGTTGTCTCTGTGAATGTGTGTATATATATTCTGCAGAAGGTCTGCTTGAATTCTTGTATGTAACAAACATGCATTCATACATATATCCTCATACAGAGATCAGACATACGTCTTACGCATATAGGTATAAAATGATATTATACAAGTATGCACATACACGTAGACATTTTTATATATGTAGGCAGTACTTTAACTGTTCCCAGAATTTACAAGCTCTCCTTCTGACTTCGTCAAAATGATACTTGGGGAAGCCAGCGAGTGCAAATACCGTGTGTGGCTACACATTCACTCTGGCTATGTATGCTTTATACTTTACTTTCTATTAGGTAGCATCGTGTATATACAACCACATATATATACGTAGCATCGTGTATATACAACCACATATATACATATTTCAGACTATTCATTGGGTGGGGGAGAAAGTGGGGCCAGAAGTGAAGGATACGTGTGGGTGCATGGGTGTGTATGTAATGATTTTAACTGTGTTTGAGCCTGTAACACTTGTTTCTTTGAACAAATGATGGTTTGATTATGAAAAACATCTTACAAAAGTACATTAAAAGTATTCATGTTAATTATTAAGGTATATGTGTGTGTTTGTATTTGTGTGAACATAACTTATTTACTTATTTTGTATAGTAAAGTAGAAAGAAATGAATAATTTTCTTTCATTATTGTAAATTACATTTATATGGATTTTATTTTATGTAATTTTTAATTTATTTTATGCCTTAAATTTTATACATGTAATTAATATTTAATGTATATAACTAATCTTAATATGGTATTTACTTAGAAACTAATTTAAGACATTTGAGATAAATAACATGTGCAATGAGTTAAACTCCTCTTAAAACCTTTTATTTATTTTCATAACGATATTGTGGAGTAAATAACAAATTTCAACATTATTCGATATAAAGCTTAGTTTTAACCTTAAAAAAAAATGTTTAGCCTTTAACAAATCAGATGCTTTCTCAACAATAATACATGTAGATGAATAAATAAAATTGTATGTAAATATGAAATTAACAAAGGTATTAAACAATTTTTTTAAACAGAATCTAGTATAATTTAATATTACGTATAATAATTTCTCCAATCATAATAATTTTTTAAAGGAATTTAGTATAACTCAATATTACATATAATAGTCTCTCCAATCATAATAATCAGTTGAATTTCTTATCAATTTGCATATATATTTAAATTTTTTATTTAATTGTTAATAATAACTTATACAAGAAAAGTGTAGTATTGCTTTGCCTTGGCATACTAATCCTTAGGATCACCATTTTATGGACATTTAATGTGTATATAGGTGCAATTCATTACATTAACACAGTTTGGAAACCTTCGTAACACTTGAAAACCTACTCTAAATACTTATCTCATTTATGTAATAAAAATGTCACAAGACATTTTTTAGTTTATATGTTGCAATTCTAAAGTTTATTACAATGGTGCTTCAACGATCTTCACATTTAAATGTAATAACTACTTATTTATTTACTTTATTTTTTTATGCCCAATAATATTTCTAAACTCTAGTGAAGGTTTAATTTGTAAATTAGGATATACTAGATCACAATATACTGAAATGTTTTATATGAAATTCTCAAATTAATAAAATGGGTCGATTATAACTATATTATAATCATCAATATAATAACTTTAACTTAATGTAATAAATGTCTATTCTTTAATTAATTATTTGTTATGTACTAATATTAGAAATAAGTATTATTTTTTTATAGTACTTATAAAATCACCAAGTCAAATATAATAGGGAAGAGACTTTAAATCTTTGAACACACGTGCTAACTTTTATAAGTTGCCACGTTTGAAGAAGTGAGCACGTTTATTTATATGTCGGTTGACTCATCCGTCAAAGAAGGTTGCATGTGACACCGCCCTTAGGGTTGTTGTTATGAGGAATGCGATGAGCAGCAAGGCGCCACAGGTTCGCGGCGTCTATTCAGGTAAAGTCTCTAGATTGATAGGATCGGGATGCTATGTAGAGATAGAAGGCCCATGGGGCGTGAGCGAAGGAATTCTGTACACATTAGAGGGGATTGTGAGAGAAGGAGAGGCAATTTGGGTCAAGGTTGTATACAAATGGCGCCGGGCAGTGCTCTCTATGACAGGAATCGACAGAGACAGGAAGGGAATCTTGTGGTGTTCTACGGGTTTTCTCCTCCGTGAGGATGGTAGGCACAAGTTCATCTCACAGGAAGGGCAAATCGAATTCTCAACTAAAAACAGGTGAATGCATCAAGGAAAGAACTTGATGACGAGTCTGAAGAGGAAACCGTGAAGAAGTTGAAGTCGAACTCAGAACGGAGATGCCCACATTCATGAAGCCTTCAGAGTTTGCAATATCGCGGAATCCATGTCCAGCAGATTTAGTCATGGAGAACCCATCACCACAACCCGGAGTTATTAAACGGTTGAAGTTTCATAGAAATCCAGTAATCCAGAAGCAGAGAGAGGGCTTACCAGTGTATCCGTTGAGACAAAAGCTAGTAGAGGCAATAGCAGAGAATCGAGTGTTGATAGTTATAGGCGAGACAGGTTCAGGGAAATCCACACAGATAACACAGTTCTTGGCTGAGGAAGGATACACTGGCAATGGGATGATCGGATGCACGCAGCGAGAAGAATTGCAGCGATTTCCATAGCCAAACGAGTCTCTGAGGAGCTCGGATGCCGGCTAGGGGAAGAAGTTGGGTACTCAATACGATTTGAAGATTGCACATGCTCGAAGACAGCTATTAAGTACATGACAGATGGTATGCTTCTAAGGGAGATTCTACTGGACAGGGACCTCTCATCATATTCGGTTATCATGCTAGATGAAGTGCATGAACGGACAACGGACACGGACATTCTCCTTGGGCTTCTTAAGGAGCTCATCCGACGGAGGCCCGAGTTCAGACTGATAGTAACTTCGGCTACTCTTGATGCTGAGAAGTTTTCGGATTTCTTCTTTGGATGCACAAGCTTTTACATTCCTGGGAGAACTTTCCCAGTTGAGATTATCCATTCAAAGGAGCCCGAAGCCGACTACCTGGAGGCAGCTGTGCAGACTGTGCTCGGTCTCCACGTTAGGGAGCCAGAGGGTGATATACTGCTTTTCTAACTGGGCAAGAAGAGATTGAGACTGTGTGCCAGGTTCTACAGGAGAAAGCTCGTCGGTTTGGACGAAGCCTTCCGGAGCTGATTGTTCTTCCAGCTTACAGTGCTCTTCCAGCAGAGAGCTTGTCAAGGATCTTTGATCGAACTCCAAGGGGAAAGAGGAAAGTAGTAGTTGCAACAAACATTGCTGAAGCTTCTTTGACTATAGACGGGATTTACTACGTGGTAGACTGTGGATTCGTCAAGGAACACAGGTACGATGCGAAGCTTGGGCTCGACTCTTTGGTGGTCTGTCCGATATCCCAAGCTTCAGCTAAGCAGCGAGCAGGTCGTGCGGGGTAGAACAGGTCCGGGATTTTGTTACCGCTGTTACACAGAGAGCACATTCAAAAACGACATGGATCCTTGTTCAGAGCCGGAGATTCGGAGGACCAACCTCAGCTCAACTGTGCTTCGTCTCAGGTCGATATTGCCTGAGGAGATTGATATATTCGAGTTTGAGTTCTTAGACAGGCCTTCCACCAGTTTGCTCGTGTCGGCAATGGAGCAACTATACGCACTTGGAGCAGTAGATGCACGAGGGAGAATTACAGGTCTTGGGGTGAAGATGGTGGAGTTCCCACTCGAACCAGCTTGTCAAAGATGTTACTCACGAGTGTGAAGCTGGGGTGCTCGGATGAGATCCTAACAATCATCTCCATGCTTCAGGCACAGAACATATTCTACTGTCCTCCAGAGAAGCGAGCTGAAGCCGAGAGTAGGAAGTCAAAGTTTTTCCAGCCACAAGGTGACTTGCTTACACTGCTAGCTATCTACGAGAGATGGAAGGTGAACGACTTCTCAACGTGCTGGTGCCAGAGAAACTTCTTGAGATGCGAAGCACTACAACGGGCCCACGACATCAGGAAGGAGCTACTTGAGATGATGGAGAGACGTAATCTGCCGGTGCTTAGTGCCGGACGGGATTCTTGGAAGATTTGTAAGGGGATATGTGCGGGATTCTTTTGGCATGCTGCAAGACGGGATACGGAGGGATGTTACAGGACTCTGGTCGGTAATCGACGTGTATTTGTGCATCCTGGGAGTTCCCTCATGCGTCAGACGAGGCCACAGTGGGTTGTATACCAGGAGCTTATGTTGACGAGTAAGGAGTATATGCAAGGTGTTTCGGGTATTCAGGGGGATTGGTTGCTGGAGTTGGCACCGAATATCTTCCGAACAGCCTCTATAGGATGTAGAAAGAGGAAGCTGAACAGACTTGAAGGATTATCTTCTGCTAAGCACTTAAACAAACGAGGATTTAACATTGTAGATGAAAATATATACTGAAGCTCCTAGCAGATTGTAAAAAGTTTTTATTTAAGTATACGTTCACAAAACGAGGGATACAGTAAAACAACATAAATAATATATAATGTTTAAGCTTATATATTGATAATATAATAAAGATATGTCCTTTAAATGGCTTAACCATTTATAAAACGATAAATTCTTAATATAAAGATACATATGTGTATATGTATAATATCTTTAAATATAAAATGTACGTATGTACATCCCTAAACCCAAACACCCAGCTCTGCCCAACTTGTCTATATATATATATATATATATATATATACACACGTATATATATATATATATAGTGTCAGGAGATTTGTGTGTACTATAAATACATGCTGTTTTCTTATAAATATAGTTTACTATTATTTACTATTTAACAAATTGAGCATCACTTCTGGGCCCAGCATGAGTCCTATAAACATAACAACGTCACCCTCACAGTAGTCACTCCCGGTTAACCCATTGTCTCGGATAACCTCCACGTTCAGCGAGGGAAGACTTGCAGCTAACCAGCTACACCCAGCCATGGTAACCTTACATGCAGACATCCACAGGAACCGCATGGACTCGTACTGATGCATTCCAGATAGCAAAGCCGAGTCTCCATACGGACAGTCCCTTGTCTCGAGCTTTCTCAACCTCGGACAGCCCTTGAGTACGTACTGCATCGCCAAGTCGGTCTCCCCTGCAAATGCTATAGAGAGAGTCTCTAGTTTCTTCCCATACAGACCGATGTACTCGAAAGCCTTATCAGTGAGCAGATCAGAAACAGCCAGACGCCGTATGTTCTTGCAGTTCCTTACTACGTAACCGAATCCTTCTGGTGACGAAATCTTTGTGGCGCGGAGTTATGATGCACAGACGGAAACGGACGAGGTTACGGCACGGTCTCCAGGGCCGAGTTAGTGCATTGCTTGCAGAAGTAGAGTACCGAGCTGAGATTAGGACAGCCCTGAGAAATAGAGACCAGACCGGAATCCGTAACCAACCAACCTGGGCTTTCCCTTGAGTGTTCAGGAGTTTAACTTGGGAAACCTCCTACTTACAAGTTACAATCTCCGGAGAGAACCATGCCGACTTCCTGTCCCTGTCCTCCGTTATGAACTTGAACACATTCTCCAGGACCTCATCCCGGAAACACGTGCTTTCCTCCATTGCACTCATGTGTCTAAGCACACCTAAGCGTTAGTTAAAGTGTGAAAGTTTTTGAGGACCTCCAGTCCAGCAGATGAGCATGGAATTAGAAATTTGTGTATTGGAATGACATATGATGTGATCTGAACCCACCACCAACAACTAGAGGGAACTCATCTGTTTATTGTGCAGAAAAACATGGACAAGCTCTTGCAATACAATTCATTAAACGTACTTGTTTTGGTAATGGTTCGTTTAAGTCGATGCCACTTGGATCTTTTAAACTGGTAACAAAATCACAATGGTGCTTATGAATAATACATTATTTTCGGATCTGGCAAGTAATTATGTATACTAAATGAACCAATGTACTTATTCTTTAAATTTTCTATAACAAATATATAAAGATAAACTCTCATCTCATTGCACCATGTGAAGTTGTATTCAAATAAGCTATTAAGATTATTAACAAGTGTAAAAAAATGAACCTAAAATAAAAATTATTAAACAAATCAAACATAATCAAATGTTCATACATGATACATGTTAAGCTCCTTTATCTACTAACGAAGAACTATTGGTCAACTAGTCCTTTGTTTTAATTGGAAAGAGCTATTTAAATTATTAAATAATATAATATTTAATATAGAAATAGAAATTCTTTAAGATAAAAGGATTCCCACCGTATATTGTGTAACATACATAAAATTAACATTTAATATAAAATTATTCTTAAGATTTTAATGAAACCTTAATAGTTTTTTTGAGTGTATTATAATTTTTTTCTTTTTATATGAAATATAATTAAAATAAAAACCTTTTATTTATAAATAAGGATATATATGAGGATATCTTTGCATATGTGTTTGTAGCTTGGACCAGCTAGAGAATAAAAATTTATTTATTTGTATTTTTAAATGTAATATATCACGCACACATATTAACCTGAAATTGTGTAGCTGTGTGTGCCTGCTTTTGTGTCAGCTAGCGAAGGATTGCAAGTGGATATACACACATATATGCATAGGAAGCACTTAATCTAGAAAAGGGCAAAAGGGCAAAGGGCAAAAGGGCAATTAATTAAGGCTAAAAGGAGATTCTGTTAAAGGACACAAAGTGGAAACAGGAAGGCTTATGCCCATCAGCATCCACTCTACACACCTGATTACACAAATTAAACTACGTGTGGTTTTATACACAAACTAAACTACGTGTGTATACACCTTACACATGTATATGGTTTTATACACAAATTAAACTATGTGTATACACCTGTTGTGATATATAAAATGAAGGAGGGGAAGCTTATCAGTTCGCTCCAGCAGGCAAAGCCCTGAAATCAAGCTTGTTGTCTCTTATTGCAGATGTTCACATTATTCAATGTTATATAATATATAAAAACAGGTTAATCTATTATATTACTGTATATACGACTCAATCTAATACTCGACGACATTCTCATTCTTCAAAAGCTAATTACATAATTAACATAAATAATTATATTAATACAAAGCTTGTTTTAATTCAATGTATCTCAGGATTTAAATCTTATTATTTAATAATTAAATATGCTTAATTATATATATATATTGTTGGTGGCAAATCAGTTTTCTTCCTCTTAAAAAGAAGCTGGGTGAGTGTAGATCACCCTCGTGCGAATGTGTCGCTATCCGTGTAAGTTGTCGGGAGGGCGATAATGCAAGCGAATGGGTATATATATAAATTATTACATTATATATATATATATATATGTGTGTGTGTGTGTCCTTATATACGTGTATAATACATCAACCCAGCATGCGCAACTTAAACAGATTCCATTGTTCTAACAAGCTTAAGTTTCATCCATCAATTAATTTAGTTAATATTCTAATTAACACACACACACACACACACTCGGATAAGGACATTCATCGATGCACATGTCAGCAAACCAGTGCCCGGGTATATTGGGATGGTGCATGCAATCATGTTCATATAAATTAAAAAATAAATATGGAATTTATTAAACCATGATTCTATGTCATCTGTGCTCAGTGATGTCATTTCAATCTCCTCTCGCCACCTTGTTTTAGGCCAGAAAGGGTGTTGCAATTCTGTACTTGTGACAGTAGGCCCTTCCAACTCTCGAACAACAGTCTCCGACTTGACCCTTTACTTTGGACATTGACTGTTGTTACCTACTGTACTATGTTGATAAGCCCTAGGTGTAGAAGAAACAGGCCTGCTTAGTGCACTTGGATATCTAGTGATGGTCCGGCTGGTGTCATTAGGTATTTGTAAGAAACTCTGGGCGAAGCTAGCACTTCCATCTAGAAAACTCTTACCTTGGTTTTCTGTGTCCCGGTTGGATTAATGGCTAGTTCCGGTGAGTTCGGCATGTCGGATATGCTTAGAAATATCCCCAGGTTTGACAGGTTAGGGTTTAGGGGTCGATGGATAACTCACCAAGTATGTTCCCTTTGGGAATGAGAATTCAGTGCTAGCCCACTTATGTAAACAGGAAAACAGTTGATCACGAAACATGATATTAAATACATTAATGTTTCGGAACTTGTATTTTTACACAAAATCATTGCATGATCATGTAATAAATGGCTCAACAGAGGTACAATGGTATCATAATACTAAGTAAAAGAACATGAGTTTACAGGTGTTTATAAAACATTAATCAACTTAGTTGATGTAATCAAATATATATATGTTATAATTTACCAGCAGTCACGGCATGAGCATGAGCCAGCTTCGAAGTGGTGAAACCGGTAGCAGTCACGGACCACTATAGACCTCTTTGCAATCTTCGAAACAAGCTTGACAACCTGATGGCAGTCATCGCATATCCTCAAGTTCTTTATAATCTGCAACCCGGTTCCCGCAGGTGTACTCACCATGCCAAATGCGAGTGCAATCTTCTCACTGTGTTGCCAAAGGAGGTGCTCCTTGTGCTCATCCTCCACGTCGTGGAACACGTCCTTCGTGTCCGGGACATATCCTTCCTCCTCCTTGAGGAGCTTGTTCATTCTCTCGAGCTCTGTGTATATCTCCTCTGTTCTTGGGTGGGATCGGTCTTTCACCATGAACGTGTGCATCCGGTTGTTTACCTCTATCCAGCTCTTCCCTGGCTCCTTTCTTGCACCGTTGGACATCATTAGCTTCCTATACTTCTCCGCTTCATCCCACCTGTTTGGCATATATAACCATCAAAAAGTGTGCAAGAGTAGAGGGAGAAAGAGAGTACATATCCTTCATTCAAGTCTAAAGTAAGATATGCTCTTCCACACACACATGCAAACCACTATATACTTTAAGCATTTGTTTCTGTTCACACACACATCCACACACACACAGTCAATACCTTCCGGCGGCTGAATAAATGTTACACAGAACGGTGTAGCTAGCAGCGTGCTGGGGTCCAGCCGAACAATCATCTCTGCAGCTCTCAATCCCCTCTTGTCATCTTTATACATTCTACATGCCCCAAGCAAAGCCATCCATGCTGCCAAATCTGCTGGAAATGGCATTCTATTAAGAAACTTCTCAGCCTCTTCTAGCCAACCTGAAGCAAAGAAATACACAGATATCATTACGGTGTGTGTGTGTGTGTGGTGTTTTGAAATGAAATACCTGCTCGTCCAAGAAGATCCGTCACACATCCGTAATGCTCTACAGTGGGATCCAAGCCATAGTCAGATGAAATTCCATAGAAAATTTGGACACCATCTTCAAGCAACTGTGCATGACTCGAAGCCGATAGAGCGCTCGTGTAAGTAAGACCGTCCGGCATAACACCTGACTGTTGCATCACGTAGAAAATCTCCAGCGCCACAAACCCCATGCCATGCTGTGCATACACTGACAAACTGCATTCCACGAACTAGGATCCGTCTACATATATAATAAACTCTCGTAAACATTATATTTGTAAACCTGTACAAATAACACACCAACCTGAGGCAGTGCATCGAAAATTTGTCGAGCCAAAACTAGTCTTCCGCATTTGCCATACATATTCACAAGAGCATTCTGAACAAGGACATCGTTGCTGTAAACATTCCATTAGTCAATACAATACAGTACTACATCACTAACCACACAAACACACACCCACAAGATGAAATCTAACAACATGTGTACACATGCATACACCACACACACACACCGATCCTCCTGTGGCAGCTCCACGATGAGAGTATGCATTGATGTCCCATCAGCTAACGCAGATCTCATAGAGCAAGCACCAAGAACAGTCACAAACGTAAACTTGCTAGGTGAAACTCCTTGCTGCAACATCCTCCGGAACATGCACAGAGCCTCTTGGCCTTGCCCGTGGTCAGAGTATGCACAGATAATCGCATTCCACGTGATAACACTGGGATAATCAATGCCCTCAAACGTTGCAATAGCCTCCTGGAGACTCCCACATCTCCTGTACATACTCAACAGAGCCGTACCAACAACACGATCGGACTCAAGAAACTGCCGAGGGATATCCGAATGGATCGATCTTCCATGAACCAGATGCTCTGGAGAATCGCAGGCCTCAAGGGCGTTCACAAACGTGACTTCATCACGTGGAGAATCCATGCTCCTGTACAAAGTAAGAGCCTCAGTGAAATGCCCAGTGTGGGCAAATGCAGCAACGAGTGTGTTCCATGAAGCAGAATCCCTTCTGGCCATCCGATCAAAGAGTTCCTTTGCAAGTCCGACTTGTCCACATCTCTCATATGCATTCATAACCGAGTTCGCAACAGTGGTATCCGAGATGAACCCAGATTCTATAGCCAGTTCATGAATGCGTTTTGCCACTGACAAACTGGGGATTTTTGCAGCTGCACTAGCAGCACACACAAACGTGATCTTTGTAGGAGCGGTACCACATAGATTCATCTCCTCAAACAGACGGATGGCACCTGATGCATCGCTGTTCTTAATGCACACTGTCATGAGCGCATTCCATGAAACTGTGTTTGGCTCTGGAATCCTGTCAAACGCATTCCTCGCTTCCTGAATGCTCCCACATTTGCCGTATAATCCCACAAGAGCAGTGCCCACAACCAGATTCTGCTGAAATCCGCTCCTTTTCACGCTTTCATGTACGATCTTTGCCTCCCTGATGTGATCTTACCTGGAGACTTGATCAAGCTCAAGAACACAACCATGTCCGGCTTGGCTCCGTCCTGCAGCATTCTGTGAAAGACGACCAACGCATCCCTGAACTCTGCTGTAGCACGAATCAATGCATTCCAGGAGATTGCATTCCGGAGCGGCATCACGTCGAACACGGCCTGTACATCCTCCGGAGATCCGAAATTCACATACATGTTCAGAAGATTGTTCCCCAAGAAGAGCGTCTCATATAAATCCACTGTTGCATTCGGGAATCCCTGAGCCACGAGCTGCCTGTGAACCTGTCTTCCCTCCTTGAGTGACCTAGATTCACTGACGAGTCGACCATAGCTCCTCCATGAAGTCCGACCCAGTTGATCATCTTTCTTTACAAGGTCGTGTGTTCCTCCCGGATGAACTCTGCTCATGCCCCTGTTCTAGGGTTTATCTAGGGTTTAAATTCAAAATTTAAATTCAAACATATTTAGGGTTTATCTAGGGTTTAAATTCAAACTTAATGTTTTATAAACACCTGTAAACTACTGAGATCCATGTTATTTTACTTAGTAATATCATACCATTGTACATCTGTGATTTAGTTTGATGAGCCATTTATTACATGATCATGCAATGATTTTGTGTAAAAATAAACATTAATGTATTTAAATATGTCATATGCAATTTTACATGATGTAGTAGCTCGTGATCAACTTATCATGGTTTAATAAATTCCATATTTGTTTTTTAATTTATACGAACATGCCATGTGCATGTCCTTATCCGTGTGTGTGCGTGTGTGTGTGTTGATTAAAATAATAATTAAATTAATCGATGGATTAAGTTTAAACTTGTTAGAAAAGAGTGAGACAGGGGAATCTGTTTAAGTTGCGCATGCCCTGTGGGTTGATGTATTATACACGTATATAAGGATACATATTATTATTATTATTATATATAATGTAATAATTTATACATATACCCATTTGTCAAACCCATTTGCTTGCATTATCGCCCTCCCAACAACTTACATGGATAGCGACACATTCGCACGAGGATGATCTACTTCTTTTTAATAGAAAGAAAACCGATTTGCCACCAACAATATATATATATATATATATAATTAAGCATTTTAATTATTAAATAGTAAGATTTAAATCCTGAGATACATTGAATTAAAACAAGCTTTGTATTAATATAATTATTTATGTTAATTATGTGATTAGCTTTTGAAGAATGATAATGTTGTCAAGTATTAGATTGAGTATAGATTAACCTGTTTTTATATATTATAAAACATTGAATAATGTGAACATCTACAATAAGAGACAAAAAACAAGCAAGCTTGATTTCAGGGCTTTGCCTGCTGGAAAAAACAAAGCAAACTGCATATATACACACAACAACAGGTGTGTATAGTATACACATGCTGTGTGTACACATAGTTTAATCAGGTGTGTAAAGTGGACGGTGATGGGGCATATGTCTTCCTGTGTCCACTTTGGGTGTCCTTTGTTAACAGAATCCCCTTTTTAGCCTTAATTAATTGCCCTTTTGCCCTTTTGCCCTTTTTCTAGATTAGCATGCTGGTGCAGAAAAAGGTAGCATGCTCTCCTAAAAAGGGCTCCCTATATAATAATAAAATAAGTATAGGTTGTACACACAGAAACATATGCATATATGTGTGTGTGTATCAGCTGGCATTTGCAATCCTTCCCTAGCTGACACAAAGGCAGGCACACACAGATACACAGAATTTCTTGCTTAATATGTGAGTGTGATATATTACATTTTAAATAAAAATAATAAATATAATTATATATCACACTTAATAATAATAATAATAAATATAATTAAGTTTATATTCTCTAGCTGGTCAAGGCCAGTTTTGCAGCTGGAAAACTTGGGAAACACATGTTGATAGGCAAATCCCTATTGGATAGATCCTTAAAGAAAACAATAATATATTAGAGATACGTATGTACGTCTTAAACACGGTTAACGTGGGAATCGAAGCCACATTGAATACGTTGAAAGGTGTATTATTATTATACGTATATACGTGTATGTGTATTTTATTTCCAGTATTGGTGACTGTGTTTGGTTTGGCAGACAGAAGAAGAAGACACTTCGCTCATGGGATTCCTCTGACAAAAGCCCCTCAATTATTTGGTTGCTATCCATTTGATTATTTAGAATATATATATATATATATAAATAAGGTTTGTGTTTACCTTGGTAACCATGAAATGAGCTGTAGAAAAAACCTGTTGTTGTTCTGTGGCTGACAGGAATGATTAGTTTTACTAGCCCAATGCCTTAGTTTCGTGTGTGACCGGAAAGGAAGGCAGGCAGGCAAGCATGTTGTTGTTGTTTGTTTGTTAATTCGTTTCTCCTTGTTGCTGTAACATGTGGCAAGAGAATCTAGCCTTAAGTTTTCCAATCCAATCACAGTTAGAAATGGAGCAGAGTTAACTGGGGCTTTTTCAAAGTTGGGTCATACAGGAAACAGGTGAGTTTCCTCTCTATTTGTTGTTGGTGGGTCTCTTTTGTTGTTTAGATCACATAATATGTGATTCCAATACACAGATTTCTCATTCCATGCTCATCTGCTGGAGGATTCAAGAGCTCCACTATTCACACTTAAAACTTGCTAAAGTCTTATTCACACCTACAGTTATATTAGCACTTAAGTTATGCACATCTCTTTCTAGACTTAGGTGTGGTTAGGCATACGAGTGAGTGGTAGCAATGGAGGAAACCACGTGTTTCCCGGACGAGGTCCTGGAGAATGTCTTCAAGTTCATAACGGAGGACAGGGACAGGAACTCGGTGTCTTTGGTGTGCAAGGCATGGTGCAAGGCAGAGGGGTGGACGAGACTGGCAGTTTTTATAGGGAATTGTTACGCGGTCTCTCCGGAGATTGTAGGTAGGAGGTTCCCCAAGTTAAACTCCATAACACTCAAGGGGAAGCCCAGGTTTGCGGACTTTAGTCTGGTTCCGGAGAACTGGGGGGCGTTTATTTACCCATGGATGCCTGTGCTCGTCGATAAGTTCCCCTGGTTACAGGAGCTTAAACTTAAGCGGATGACTGTATCGGACGAGAGCTTGTTTATGGTTTCGCATCACCTGAACAGCTTTCGCTCTCTAGTTCTTACCAATTGTGACGGGTTTAGTACTGATGGGATTGCTGCCATCACCAGCCACTGCAGGTAAGCGTGTGTGTAGACCCTCACAGGTGCGTGTGTGTGTGTGATCCAACGTGATTGTTGTGACAGGAACCTACAAGAGCTAGATCTGCAGGATTGCTTGGTAGAAGAAAGAGGAGGGGACTGGCTCGGTTACTTTCCGGAAACGTGCGATTCGCTTGTAACGCTGAACTTCTCGTGCCTGGAGAGCGAGGTGAGCTTTGAGGCGCTGGAGAAGCTTGTGACACGTTGCAGCAGGAGCTTGAAGAAGCTCAAGGTGAACAAGGGAGTAACTCTAGAGCAGCTTAGGAGGCTCCTGGTGAAGGTGCCGCATCTTACCGACCTCGGGACTGGAACGTACTCGCAGATACAGAGCTGGTGGCAGTTCTCCGAGCTGAGGACAGCAATGTCCAAGTGTAAGAGCTTAAGATCTCTGTCGGGATTCTGGATGATGGAGCCCATGTTTATGTCGTCGATATTCCCACTAGGCCGTACCTTACTCTCTCTCAACTTGAGCTATGCTTCTATTCGTCCCTCCGAGTTTAAGAAGCTTATTATCCATTTCCCTCGTCTCGAATGCCTCTGGGTACGTCAATACGTGCGTGTGCGTATACAGAAACTTACATTTCTCACAGGTGCTGGACTCTGTAGAAGACAGTGGGCTTCAGGCAGTCGGATTCAGCTGCACGAATCTCCGGGAGCTCCGGGTGTTCCCGGCGGATCCGGAGGCTCCTGGGTTGGTTACGGATACCGGTCTGGTCTCTATTCTCAGGGCTGTCGTAACCTCAGCTCCGTACTCTACTTCTGCAAGCAGTGCACTAACTCGGCCCTGGAGACCATCTCCTTGAACTGCCGTAACATCGTCCGTTTCCGTCTGTGCATCATAACTCCTCGCCACAGAGATTACGTCACCGGTGAACCGATGGACGAAGGATTCGGTTACGTAGTAAGGAACTGCAAGAACATACGGCGTCTGGCTGTTTCGGGCCTGCTCACGGACAAGGCTTTCGAGTACATCGGACTCTACGGGAAGAAACTAGAGACTCTCTCTATAGCATTTGCAGGAGAGACCGACTTGGCGATGCAGTACGTACTCAAGGGCTGTCCGAGGTTGAGAAAGCTCGAGATAAGGGACTGTCCGTATGGAGACTCGGCTTTACTATCTGGAATGCATCAGTACGAGTCCATGCGGTTCCTGTGGATGTCTGCATGTAAGGTTACCATGGCTGGGTGTAGCTGGTTAGCTGCAAGTCTTCCCTCGCTGAACGTGGAGGTTATCCGAGACAATGGGTTCACCGGGAGTGACTACTGTGAGGGAGACGCTGTCGAGAAGCTGTATGTTTATAGGACTCTTGCTGGGCCTAGAAGTGATGCTCCGTCTTGGGTTCTCACCTTGTAGTCATTCATTTGCTTTCAATAAAATGTATCTCAAAATTGTAAACTTATATGCACACACACACACACACACACACACACACACACACACATGAATATATATTCCTCAAGAAAACACAGATCTCCTGACGTGTTATATATATATTGGGTTTATGGGTTTAGGGTTCTTAGTGGAGAAGAAATGAATGTAAGTTTTCAGCTTGAGGGACATAATTATCACAATCCTGGTCTGAAAGACAAGAGGAAGCAATCTTTTGTTAGATTGAAAGCGAATGATGAGGTGGGTAGGATGTTGGAGGCATTGAAAGAATGTGGGCGGTCGAGAGACATAAGCAGGGCAAGGCGGCTGCATTCGGATGCCATCAAACTTGGGTGGCTCTCCAACAGGTATGTAGCCAACAACTTGATCACAGCGTTCCACAAGTGCGGTACTATGAAACAGGCTCGTAGTGTCTTCGAAGAAATGCATGGACTACGGGACATCGTCTCCTGGACATGTCTCCTGCAGGGATACGTGGAGAATGGGGAAGCCGAGGTTGCTTTAGAGCTCTTTGAACGGATGGAGTATCCACCGGAAGCACGGACTTACGTAGTGGCAATCACTGCCTGTACCAGTCTGGCTACAAAGAGGGAGACAAACAGTATGAAATGGCTACGGAGAGGTATGAGTATCCATTCTCAGGCAGTGGCAGGGAGACAATGTAACAAGTTTGTCGAGAACGCACTCATTGATATGTATGCGAAATGCAGGAGAATGGCGGATGCAAGACGGGTTTTCGATAGCATGTCGTACAGGCAGGACGTTATCTCATGGACTGCACTCATTCATGGATACGTGGAGAATGGGGAAAGCCAGCTTGCGCTTGAGATCTTCGAAAGGATGTCCTCGGCACCGAATGGGAAAACATACGTTTCTGCAGTTAGTGCATGTGCATCTCTGGGAAGGGAATGGTTGCAGAAGGGGAAGGCCATTCATGATCGAGCAGTGCAGGAGAATCTCTGTGATAGTTTTGTGGAGAACGCCCTGGTGGATATGTATGCAAGGTGTGGGGATATGATGGAAGCTCGCAAAGTGTTTGATAGTATGTCGAACAGAAGTGTGGTTTCCTGGACTGCCTTGTTGCAGGGATACGTGGAGAATGGGGAACATCAGGTTGCTCTTGAGCTCTTCGAAGCCATGGAAGAGGGTGCTCGTCCGTGTGTTCCTTGCAACAGAACTTACGCCGTGGCTCTCACTGCGTGTGCTGGTTTGGCTGCCTCTGGGAGCCTGGGAAAGGTAGCGGACAGCAGAGAGTGGCTCGAGAGAGGGAGGGAGATTCACTCGAGGGCTGTCAAGAGGAGATGTTGCGATGAATTCGTGCAGGCTGCACTGGTGAGTATGTATGCGAAATGCGGAAGTATGGGGGAAGCGAGAAGTGTGTTCGACATGATGCTTCGTCAGGACGTCGTCTCGTGGACTGCATTGTTACAAGGATACGTGGAGAATGGGGAGAGAGAGCTCTCTCTCCAGCTGTTTGATTCCATGCAGGGGTGCGTTCCTAACGAGAGGACTTATGTCGTGGCAGTGACTGCTTGTGCGAGTCTGGGATCTGGCGAAGTCGGTACTGAGAAATGGCTTGAGAAGGGGAGGGCTATACACGCGAGAGCCGTAAAGGGTCGGTGTTGTAACATGTTTGTGGAGACTGCACTGGTGAATATGTACGCGAAATGCGGTTGCATGGGTGAGGCTCGTGGGTTTTCGACGAGATGGTGAAGCGTAACGTGGTGTCGTGGAACTGTATTCTCCAGGGATACGTGGATAACGGGGAGAGCGAGGTGGCACTGAAGCTTGCGGATGAGATGGATGTTACGTGGGATTCTACCACGTTTGTTGCTATGCTATGTGCGTGTGGGGATCTCATGGATGTTGAGAGGGGAAAGCAGCTGCATAGACAGGTTAAGGAGCGTGGTTACGAAGAGGACGTGCTTGTTGCTGGCTCACTAGTGCATTTCTATGGGAAGTGGGGATATGGAGGTTGCGAGAGAGAGATATTCGACTCGGTACCGAGGAAGGGCGTTTCGATATGGAACTCTTGATGTGTGGGTACAGTTTACAAGGGATGCAGGTGCTGTACTTAAGCTGTTCCACCGTATGAGAGAGCAAGGTATATCACCGAGTGAGACGACGTTTGTGTGTGTACTTATTGCGTGTAGTCACGCGGGGATGACAAGTAAGGGGAAGGAGTACTTCAAAGCTATGAACAGCGAGTATGGGGTGTGTCCGACTGTGAGGCATTACGCGTGCATGGTGGATATGTTGGGGCGGGGTAATGACTTATATGAAGCTTTGAAACTTGTGAGGAGTATGCCGTTTCAGCCGAGCTCCGTGGTGTGGTGTTCTCTACTTAGTGCGTGCCAGAAGTGGAACAATGTGGACGTGGGGAAGATTGCCTACGAGGCTCTGGTGGGGTTAGACGACAAGAGGGCTGCTGCCTATGTGTTGATGGCCAATGCTTACAGAGGTTTGCAATCTAACTCTTCTAACTATAAGAGTGAGGGACAGCAGGACATTACCCATCTTTTGCTATATGAAAGAATGTAATATAATGTTACTTACATGTGTATGTGTGTGTTTCATCTCTCTCTCTCTCTCTCTCTTCTATATATATATATATATATATATATCTGTGTGTGTGTGTGTCTGTTTCATCTACACATCTAACACACACACACACGCACGCACACACACACAGAACGTTGAACGTATTAATATTTTAGTTGAATAACCATGAAAGTATTCGACTAATGTACAATATATACTTATAATCTTTTGTTGTAAATAAATGATAGATATATTAAGATGGTACTATTTAATAGAACATGATATTTATGTTGGTCATTCAGTTTTTATTTATGAATCATAAAAGCAAAGCTTATTAAGAGATAAAGAAATGTAGGTAGGGCTTTTGGAAGAACCAAATGGGGATCAGAAATCTTGTTGGGTTGAAGCTGGCGACATCCTACAGTTGTTCCTCTCAGGATTCATCCACATTGTATGTGTGTGCGTGCGTGCGTGCGTGTGCGTGTGGAGAGAGAGAGAGAGAGAGAGAGAGAGACATTTACTTGTTTGTGTAGTGAAGAGCAACAGTGGAATTTCAAATCTGTATGGGAGCAAAGACCACATTGTCTTAAAGCATTCCATGGTGCACAAAGAGGTACATGTAGATAATTTGCGAAATACTAATTAGAAATATTATATGAATTTTTTATTTATTGATCATAGGAGACAACACAGTGGTGGAAACCATTATAAACGTGGTAACATCCTTGCCGTTCATTGTTATTGGACTGCAAACACCCAGGTATCTTATTGCTTTCTCTATGCATTGTAACAACACACACACACACACACAACACACACACATATATATATATATATAGAGAGAGAGAGAGAGAGAGCGTATAGACATTAACGGAGCTCCTTATCTATACAGTATATAAAAGCAGAAGAGAGAGTGTGTGTGTGTGTGTGTGTTATGTATATATTCTTTTTTGTTTTAATTGTTTAATTTTTTTAATAGAGATAAGCCATTTACAAAGCTTTATGCTAATTCTCTCGTGGGAGTAGGCATAGCCTCGAGTTTGTTCCATGTATCCCGTGGAGAGGCACGAAAGTACTTCAGATGGGGAGACCACACTATGATTGCAGCCTCAACCCTGGTAATTCATAATATATATATATATATATATAAGAGAGAGAGAGACATATATGCATATATAGGGAATGTTCCTGCATGTGTATATAAATGAATAACTGTAATTTGTTACTAAATAAGCAATATAACATTTTATTTGTGTAGTGTTTATCTAGAGCATTGCAAAATGACAGCTCCAAGGCTCTATTTTCTGCTTCAGCAGCACTACTTCCCTTCCAGCCATTTGTTGTTGCAACTTGTCACACTGGTCTCATGGAGGTTCGTAACTACGTGTGCGTGCGTGCGTGCTTTTGTGTGTATATATATATAACAAATAAGTAATAGTATATATACAGGCAACTTTTATTCGGAGGGCTTTACAAGAGCCTAGTTTGCAAAAGGCTCACACACTACATACTATCTCAACAGCAGTTGGAGGGACTTTATTCATTGTTGAAGATATGTATCCAAACACACCCTTCTTACACGCTGCGTGGCATATTGCAGCAGCCATTGGCGTTACAACGTGCAACAAACTACTAACATAATACATGAAACTACAATACGTCAAACTAGTATATGTATATACATGTGTGTGTGTGTGTGAGAGAGAGAGAAAGAGAGATAATTTTTGCAAAATATTGATTGTATGTATGTAAATAAAAGTGAAACTTGGGTTTACATTTCAAAGTTTGCGTGCGTGCGTGCGTGCGTGTGTGTGAGAGAGAGAGACTCTCTCTCTCTTTCTCAAATTACATTTATAACAGTAAGGTGAGAATAACAACATATATTGATCAGCGGCATATCAACTAACATAGCTATTGTTGTCAAGGAAGCTTGTATAACACACACACACACACACACACACACACAGTGTATGTAACACAATAGTAAAACTTAGAATACCAGCATGAGATCTTCATTCTTCAAAAAACCAAACGAGTCTTTAACATGAAGAGTATAATTCAAGGATTTTATTTCTGTACCTTCTTGTAGATATCACATAGTTTCAATGGTTTCTTCAGATCATCAGGAGGATGATTCCCCCATGTTCCTCGGTGAACAAATGCCTCCTCTCGACCCGGAAATGCCCTTCAACCCCTTCTTAAACACAGAAGGCTCAATAGAAAAGAACTACGAGGTGATGAGAACGATCCTGCTAATACCTCTCTTCATCCTCAGAATGTCCTTCCTCGTACTGTTCCTCATAGTAGCCATCGTCTTTACCAAAGCAGCTCTATTCGGTAAGCAGAACATACTTAACACCCCATTACCAAGATGGAGAAGAAAGCTTCTCTGGCCAGTGAGATTACTTGCGAGAGCCATGCTGTTTGTATGTGGTTACCACTACATAGACGTCAAAGGGACACCAGCACATAAAAAGGACGCACCAGTACTCGTATGTAACCATGTGACGTTCATAGATCCTATCTACATATTCTACAGGCACCTTCCTGGAGTAGTTACTGCCGAAGAGAACCTTAACTATCCACTGGCTGGAACTATCATAGCTGCTATGCAACCCGTGACTATAAAGAGAGAATCAAGGGAGTCGAGAAAGAAAGCCGCCGTTGAGATCCGACGGCGAACGAGCTCCCCTGATTGGTCCTCTTCACTTATGATATTCCCTGAGGCAACTACAACTAACGGTAAAGCCCTGGTAAGACGTGTATGTGTGTGTGTGTGTTGTATATATATATATATATATATATTTATACTTACTTGAACTATGATCAGGTTTCCTTCAAAATTGGTGCATTCTCAACAGGCAGCTCTGTACAACCGATGGTCATCAAGTACCCACACATACACCTCGATCCCTCGTGGGTTTCAATCGGGCCCTCGGTGTATACCCTACTCTTCAGGCTGATGACTCAGTTCCATAACTATATGGAGGTCGAGTATCTTCCTGTCATGAAACCAACAACCCAGGTATACATATATATCCGTGTGTGTATGTATATGTGTATATGTGTATACTTACAGGAGATGAAGAACCCCAAGGCATTTGCTGAGAGAGTACGAGCAGCAATGGCAAAAGCGATGAATGTCTCCGTGACTGAGCATACATTTGATGATATCTCCATGGTTGACGAAGCACAACGTACAAAGTCAGGTTAGTAAACACAAACGTGGTGTGTGGTGTGTGTGTGTGTGTGAGAGAGAGAGAGAGAGAAGAGAGAGAGAGAGAGATGTGTATTCTACTTTGTAGACAAAGTAAGAAACTGACAGAACTACAAAAGAGGCAGATAGTACTAGTAAACTTATGTGTTAACGACACACACACACACACACACACACACACGTCTATTAGGATATGCGTGGAGTTTGCTTGAGTTTGGGAGATTTGAGAGACTGTACAAGATGACAAAAAAGGAGGCAAAGAGGTTCTTCCACAAATTTCAAGCTTTAGACGGGAACAAGACAGGGATTGTTTCACTGGAAGAACTGATTGCTCACCTTGAGCTTCCTGACTGCGAGCCTGTGCGGAAGCTCTACAGACTGTTCGATACAAGGGGCTGTGGCTACTTCAACTTCAGGGAGTATACTGCTGGGCTTCTGTTCATCTCCAGGAACAGTCAATTTTCCAAGGCTATGGAAGTAAACATATATATTACATTCATACACACACGTGTGTGTGTCTATGTGTGTGTGTGTGTGTGTGTGCATATACATATAGTACCTACGTGTATAGACACACATATATAGAGAGAGAGGGTATACAGGTGTATTAACATTAATTAACTTAATTATAGGTAGCATATGGCGCTTTGGACCCTGACCAAGATGGAGTCGTAAATGCAATTGATTTTTGTACAAGACTAAAAGCTATGGTTCCAGGTACCACAATGGACCAAGCCAAGGTCTTCTGGCATAGGATAAACGTGAAGCATGGCAGGCTTTTGTACAGAATTGAGGTCTCTCACACACACACACACACACACACACATGCAAACACACATACATACGGATGTATATGTGCGCGCGCGCGTGTTAGTTACTATATATACAACTAATGTATTTAGGTGCTCACCTTTCTGGAGAGGAACCCTGAGTACGTAGCTGTGTTCCTGTATGCAAATCCTGGATTGCTGCTGCCTAATCTCAAATCAGAAGTGGTCGAAGATCATGGCCCGCAATAAAAGACTAACTAGGTAACTTGTTGTTCACCAATCTTAATGGAAATATTATTGTTCTAAAATGTACGTACATATACACGTATAAACTCCAATACATACATGTAGAAATGCATGCAAACACGCATATATAAATGTGTTTATATCCCTTGCATACACACAAACATAGACCTGAATCTTTCTGAGGGTCTATACCGCAAA
Organism: Selaginella tamariscina; assembly: GCA_003024785.1. NCBI lineage: Eukaryota > Viridiplantae > Streptophyta > Lycopodiopsida > Selaginellales > Selaginellaceae > Selaginella > Selaginella tamariscina. The sequence continues at coordinate 135,051 of PUQB01000044.1, forward strand.
ACATATAGACATTGATAGATATATAGCCTATATATCTTTAGGTATTTACATACACACCACACGAACACCAATTATACTAAATAATCAGTTATTTACATTTATAAATAAGAAATATACATACCGATATTCCACTAGTTGAGGAGCTTGGAGGCTAAGCTGTTAGCATACGCAGAATTTGCTACGGCTTGAAAAGTCGCCTTTCTTCCTTGTGCTAAATTAAAACCTCCCTGTGATCTCTTTCCCTTGCCTTTTTTCTTTTCCCATGCAGTTGGCACCCAATGGAAGCAACGGTGTGGGCCTTGACAGTTTAACTGTTACCGGGGGACGTAGAACTGCTATGTAGCTTTTCTTGTTGTCATTCCATAGTGAGAACACCGTAATCTCATGCTCCATGTGTTTGCCTACTAGAATATCCTGCACCAAGCGAACCTTGTATACACATACACAAGTGTGCATTTATATATATATATATATATATATATATATATATATATATTATATATATATATAATACTTAGCGAATTTGTATTGATTGTCTATCCATAATGTCTAAATAATCTTTTGAATAAAACAAATACATTTTTCATGTTTTTTTATTTCACACACTTTTTGGATGCATTGGTATATATACGTTTCAATGTATATACTTTATATGTATTATATATGAGGACCTTGAGAAACACACTGCGTTTTCGTGTCTAAGAAATGAGTCATATATAAGTTACATAACTGAGAGAGAGAGAGAGAGAGAAGAGAGAGAGAGAGAGAGAGAGAGAGAGATGTAAGTATTTAAACCGAGAAAAGAAGGAATGACATACGTAGGCATAGTAAAGATATTTATATATTTAAATCAAACTAAATCAAACAAAAAACGTGTGTTACATAACTAAAACGAATGTATGTACGAATACTCGCCGACACACGTATACACATGCATTAAGTACACAAACATATACGCATCTATGCATTTGAATGTGTATAGATATGTACATATAGATAGAGGTTTAAGCTTACCCCCAGCATTAAGAAGTCGAATTCTCGCTTAAGATAAGCGATTTTGGGTGTAATCTCCGCTCTTAAGTTCGAGAGCAATGTGCTTTTCGGTGTGTTGACAATGCACAGGAGTTCCTTCTCCCTTTCCCACCTAATGGTGACTTGAACCGGTAGATTAGCAGATAATTCCTCTGCCAATCTACCAGTTGAAACTTTAACGATATCACTCTCCATCCCTATAAAAACAAACGCGTATGAATATATATATATATATATATATATATATAATATATATATATATATATTATATGTATGTATGTATGTATGTATGTATTATATGTATGCTGTGTTTGTGTGTGTGTGTAGTTCATTTACCTGCTGCTGCTTCTATTGATGGGCTGCATGAAGGTTTACCAGCGACAGTCTCTTTCGATGCTGTATGAAGACCAGGATTCAGTGTAATTCCACACTTGTGCACGCACGCGGAGAGAGTTATTAGATAAAGTGTTTAGCATAAGGGTGTAATCAAGACCAGGATTATACTCCGCTAATGTTTTATGTACACACTTTTTATATTGAACTTATTATATGGATATGTCTTCATTGCATATACGTGCAAGTGTGTGTATAGGGATTCATACACACATACAACATACATACATATTATCAGGTAAGCAAAATACTGGGCATTATGTTTTATCCATACTCATTGGTATTTATACATTGTTGTAAGTTTAATAATCCAAAGAAACACTCCACATCAGAAGACTACATGCATGATTAAGAGATACTACTGATCATGTTATTTACAATATACATTATTCAGGATTATTAAATTATTTATTTTTTGTGCGGGTATGCATTAACTCAGGATTAGCACCTCACGGAGCAATGCTTACCAACCCTTGGAAGATCATTGGCAGTCCGCAACATGAATGCAGTACTCATGGCCAGCATGTCGAGTTCTAGCTTGAGCCCAAGCATGGCCTTTATGCAGTTCCATTTTTGACAAGCTTGTCTACACGCTCGTCAGCTATTTCATCAAGTCAGTCACACGTATACACATTTATTTCTAGCATTCAATGTATACATTCAAAATGCCGGTACTATGCACATTCCTCACTGGAACTTGCCAATTACGATGCAGTATGTATACATACACACACATGGGATTAGAACTTACCCATTTGATCAGGCCAAATCGCAGCTACAAAGACGATTCAATCCATACACATGAGCAGATGTGGCGTCTTATGTAGATCATCGCTTGAATCCCGCATGAATCCGCCTTGAGGAGGAGCCGCCTGATCCTGATCTCCTCATGCTGTTTCTCGGATATCTAAACCCTAAACCCTTACCTTAAAACCTACCAGAATATACCGTTTCGACCGTTGTAAAAACAGTGCTATCTTAATTAATCAAATTAAGTTTAAATAGATAAAAAAATTAAACGAATTTAGCTTAAACAATCTGTATATTAATATTATAAAAATACTAAATAAGAATTAACAACCCCGAGCCATATATTAATTAACTTATATTGTTTATGTATTTGTATAAGATGTAGATAAGCTAAAAATTAATGATTAAAATATTAAATTTGTTTGCAAAAATGCTTAATGTCTTAATATGATTTTTTAATACACACACACACACACACATGTATAATGTTTTTAAATATGACACGCACACGCACACACACACACACACAGGACTCCAAAAGTATAGAAAATATCGAGTTGCTATTGCCTCCGTTTTTAAGGCGACACGACTCGATACTATGACACTTACTAATAGTCCTTAATCGTGTATGGGGTAATACACAACAATTCCTCCTTCGTGACCCGCGATAAAGTAATTGTAGTAAGGATTATAATAATCACTCGGCAGGGGAAATTAAGAAAGTTACCACCTAAACCTGAAAAGAAAAAGATATATAATATCTTCAAAGGTGTTCGTCTACTATATATACGTCTGTACACGCACGCGCAAACACACACACGTGAATACTTATAGTTTGTCTTCATAGCTGAATGTTTATGGTCATTTATTACCAATTATAAAAACACACACACACACACACACACACACAGATATATATATATATATATATATATATATATACATAGAGAGAGAGAGAGGAGAGAGAGAGAGAGAGTACTGTCAAGATCCGTGGGCCAATCTGGGGTACGATAAAGCTTCAGATGTGAATGGCTTGGACGCCATTTAGCATTCAGGTATTTGCATGTGTATTTGAGCTTACTCCCCCTTTCGTTCAAAACGCACCTCCACCTTATCCAGAATGCCATAGGCCTCAGACCTGCCAGTAGTGACATTCTAGTACGTGTCACAATCTCAAGCACCAGCTGCACATGACAACCATGTATCAGCATGTGCATATACGTGCATAATTGTGTGTCTCTCTCTCTATGATAGCTAACGTGGATATCACATGCATATGTGTTTGTATGTAATCGATGTGTATATATATATATATATATATATATATAAGAGAGAGAGAGAGAAGAGAGAGAGAGAGAGAGAGAGGTGTGTTTAACGAAGAGAGTCTCTCTCTCTCTCTACATATATTACAAAGTGTGTGTGTGTGCATTTGGAATATGGAAGTCTTAGACTCGAAAAAGTGGTACTATAACAGATAAACATGCATATGTGTGTGTATGTGTATTTATACTTTAAATATGTATATATCTATATAAACTTACCACAAGATTGAGGGAGACAATTGGGGCTTGATAGTGTAACCAACGTCAAGAGGTGTATGAAGACCAACTGTGATAATTTGAAAAGCAGGCTTGATAACACTCCTACGTGGATGATGAATATTCTCCAGGCGGTCGAATCCAATTGGCATCCCTCTGTATATGAGTGTAACCTCAAGCAACTCGTGCACAAAGTCAAGCTTCTTGTTTGGATTAGTAATATTTAGGACTAAGTAATGGCACATATCAAGCTTGTATGCATAATAGTTGCCACGTCCCTCCTGTGTACAAATTTTACTGTCAGTATATAGTTGTGTAGTAACCATATACATAATAAGACACAGTATTATTCATGTATATGGTGTATCTTATCTATAATGCAGGTAGACAATGTATACTTTATAAGAAATTTAACTCACCATATACATGTCTGTTTGTAACAAATATAATAAGAAATTTTGTCTCTGTGTATTTCTAATTACAGGTGTGTGTGTGTGTGAGAGAGAGAGAGGGAGGGTGTTTCATTCTACATGTAACTTCCATATATTAATAGTATAGAAACAATGAGAGTTATATCTTTGACATACGTTTGTGTATATACTAGACATATATTTGATGTTTAATGATGTACTTTGTAAACGTCATAAGTAATTTAGCTAACAACATAACGTCCTGAACACACACACACAAAGACCGTGTGAGCGTGTGTGTGAGATTATGGTGTACGTACAAACATATAGTTCCATATAACACATGCACGCAGGCACACGCACACATACCTGTTGCTGTCTAGCGATCGTCTCAGCTTTCACAGAGTATATGTCCCCAAAGAGGAACCTGATCTTCTCAATCTGAACAAGGGGAAGCCGTGGAGAATGGTACAAATGGGAACAGAGGAGAATAAAGGAGAAGATAACCACTGCAACAGATACTAACACGATTGTAAAGGCTGTAGCCATAAAATATCTGGTCCTGTCCGTGGTCATAATCCTCTTGAACCTCTTCGACTCCATGAGGTTAAACACCAACAGTATGGGATAGTCTGGAGCTCGTGGGCCTTGTCCGAGGCCAAGATACGGATCGTATTCGTATGCCTCCGTATTTCCTGCTGATGAAGCTCAGGGAGTGAGGACTCATACTTGAGGATGGACTGAACATTCTTATCGGAGACAGACTCAGCTGCATTTTCTCTGTCTTCTGTTTTGATCTGAATGCTACTTTCCTTGAGTGATAAGCTGAAGAAGATGGATGCAGCTGTATATGTAGCTCAGCTTGTTGCTCTTGTCCTGAAGATGATGCCTGCAACTCCGACTCTTCCTGCTGGGATTCTTGGAGTTGCTCCTGAGATCGATAGGATTGTTGGGAATGCTCCAGTTCCTGCTGGGAATGCTGGAGTTCCTGCTGGAATGCTTGGAGTTCCTGCTCGAATTCCTGGAGTTCCTGCTGGAATTCTTGGAGTTCCTTCTGAAACTCTTCGAGTTCTTTGTTGTGATTTTTGAAATTCTTGCTCGGGTTCCTCTTCCATAGGGATTCTCGGCCATGGCGCTCTCTTCTCCCAGCTCGATACAGACCCAACCTTTCATTTCCCTGCCCTAATGTGTAGGGCTGACTCACTCAGAACAGAATATTCACTTATGGTGCATGTTGTAATGAAGCTTTTATCATACATATCATAATGAATGCGTGCACGCAACATATTGGTAATGCAGGAGAGAGAGAGAGAGAGAGATCGACAACATTAAATGAAACAAGATTTCTCTTCATTAAAAACGGAGGTTGCAAAATATAGAATGCAGCGTACCCATGGATCAGTAGCCGCCCTTCAAGTCGTTGACAACATCATAGGGAACAGGTGTGACGGTCTCCAGAGTAGCACCCTCCACGACGAAGCCTGGCCTGGGGCCGGCCGGCTGACGCCCGAGTCTCTGCAGACCGTGCTCCTTCAACTCTGCGTTGGCCTTCACCCTCTTCACAAAGTCCTCCCTGCACCTCGATGGCTTCACATGTTCTATGCGGACGTGCAGCCTCTTCTTTATGATCCTGTTCCCCACCTGTCCAGATTCGTTATGTTATGTGTATGTATTCACTGAGCAAATTTATTTAATTCAAACATTATCACTAGTATGTATGTATAAGGATATGTGGAAGATTATCGTATCAAAATATGTACTATAAGTATGCAAAATCGAAAATTTAGAATACAGAGGATTATAAGTCTAAAACGTCAAACACAGATGGGAAGAACAGCTAAAAGGACAATATTCATAACACAAACCACAAATTTGGCACACAAAGAAAATAAATTACACACAAATCACTGAAAAGATTTACACTAAAAGAAACGATTTTATGCAATGAGATCAAACCCAATTCACAGAATGCACATAAAATCGAACCTGCTTGTTCATCTCAACACCAACGGCGCGCTTGGTGACATTCCAGACGATCCCGTGCGGCCATGGTAGAACTTGTGCGGCATCCCCTTGTGCACGGCGCCGTTCACCTTGACATCCACATAGTCTCCGATGCGGTACGTACGCAGGTAAGTGGTGAGAGGGATGTATCCATGCTTGCGGAACGGCCTCTTGAACAGATCCCTCGTCCGCGATCTCTGCCCGTGTCCCGCCGGCATCCTCCTCCTCCCCAATAACCCTAAAACCTAAACCCTAGGCGCAGGGTTCGACGGCTATGATCTCGTTTCAGAAATCGACGGCTATAAACTATCCACGGTTCCAGAAATAAGACGGCTCAATACGCAATCAATACGCAAAGAAGACTTTGAAGAACCAGCACGCACACGCACACATACACGAGAGTAAAAACTTGATAAGTTCTATATTTACATAATAGGAATTTCATGGTAAAGCTTCATCTTCTCCTCCTGAATAGCCCAGAAAGAAAGCCCGAACTTCGTCTCGGACCACTGGAAGAACCGGCAGCACCTCGGGCACCATTGCCGACCTCATATCGGCAAACCGGACAAGAGCCATGAAGCCGTAGCCACGGAAGTATACAATCCTGGTGATACAGATGCTTACAAGGCATCTGCCTCACCTTACTGCCCACAACAAAATCATCCTTGCAAACCGCACAGCACCTCGAATCTTCATCATTCTCCAGATGCTCCCTCTTAATCGTTATCGTCGGCATCGCATCGATCTCCGCCCGTGTCGCAGGCGGCGTTCCCGTGTTCCCACCGACCTCCATCTCCACCAGCTGCTGGATCAAGGCCTCCAATCCGTCGTCAGCCATCATCTGTTCCCGATTGAAATTCAACCATCTGGGGAACATCTCTGCCTTGTACCACAAAAATCCCGCTTCTGTGGCGGGGAGAAAAGTCCTCAGCGTAAAACGGATCGCCCAGTAACCGCGGGGGAACTCGGCTCCTCATCGCAGCAGCCATGGCGTCCAGAATCTCGTATGGGCTCCTCACCGGCCTGCTTGCCTGCTCCAGGAAGCCATCCCCGCAACAGGGACACATCAAATCCGTCTGGTTGGGACTCCCCGGCATGACTAACACCATGTGCTGACACTTATGACACCAGAAGTAGCGCGATTCATCCATGAACACAACCTGGAATTGAAGAGTTACATACGGGGAACCTCCATAGCCACTGAAACAACGGAGATCCCTCTACCACGCGTCTTGCCTGTTCAAAACGATTGGGTAGATGTGTAGACAACGCAACTCCCACATATGTCAAGGGCCCCAACGCGGAGAGACGGAGATAAAAAAGATAAAATAATACTCCAGTAAATTATATCCTTTCGTGGTCCCCTGTCCGTACCAAGCCGGTTCATTTTCGTACACCGTAAGAAGTCCTCACACACACACACACGCACACAGTGTTGATATGATATGATACGGATGAAGAACTACTTGTTATATAGTACAGTTGTTTTGAAAATCACAAAACAATACAAAGCAATCCCAATAGAATGAATATACTTACAACATCATGTTGAATCCTTCACATGACAGTATTCAACTCACCGTCTGATGGACCCAATACCACCAGGTATTAAAAACGAAATCATCACGACTATGTCAGTAGTAGTCGATTCCTCACACTATTCAGCTCAAATGAGCTCCATAAACCCTGTAACCATCGGTTGGTATGTATGTTTTTGTGTATCAGTGTGTGTGAAGACTGTACTTACTCTGTGAAGCCTGTTATGACTCTACTGTGTCAGCAGTAGTAGCAGAAGCGGTTTGAGTAGCTGCGTCTGCTACATTCCAAGGCTTAAGTTCATCCGGTGGTAACGCCAGTGACTGACATCCGTAAACCTCCATAGTTGAAGGGTTTTGTAGAAAAAGAACTGCTCCAACCTTCGTCTTAGAGAAGTTCAACCACAATGGTACCTGGAATTGAGTCTGCAAACACACAAACTTATCATTGAATATACTGACAATGTGTCTGTATATGTATATATAGATAGATAAACTTTTATACAAACCCGGAAGGTTTTCTTAGTGGGCCAATCTTGTATAGTAGCTGCTTTTGCCAGTCTCCGAACCACAAAGTCATTAGTGAGAATTCTTCCCTTGTTCTCGCCCTTCTCACAATTGGTTACTAAACCACTCTCCAAAAGAGCAAACATTACGTCCAATGGGAACTTATCCACCTTGAATTTTAGTACAACCTCGAGTGAAATGTCGAGTATAAATGGATCTGTACTTAACTTATAAGAAGCCTGGAAGAACAATTACAAACAGTCAGCATATATATGCTTCACGCAGCATATACACACGAGAGTGTATTTGAACTTGACTCTTAGCCATATTTAAACTAGTCATATTAATGAAGTTAGACCAAGATGGTCTGTGTGTGTGTGTGTAAATATATGGGCCTAGGTGTTATATTACTTAATACTTTCTCGTAGGTGTGACATAAGTAAAGTACTTCCATGATTGAACTAAACTCATTTCATACATAAGTGTGCATACCAAAACAACTGGAAGATCTTACTAAATGGTGTCGTGCTATACAACATATAAATACCCATCAAATGCATGAGATTTACCACACTTACAGTGACATCTGGAGCTGGAAACCTGGGAGCAGCGTGGATGAGATCAAGGATTGGTTCAACCCAGAAGCAGTACAATGGGATCTGCCCTGAACAACGACTTCTGGAGTGTAGATCGAGTCCTGCTGGAGAGCCTGCCCATAGTTTCTCTGCCGGAGCGTCCATGCACTGCTAGCAAACGGATCCTTCCATCCCAAATAATCCCAATACTCCACATGAAAACAGAGAATAATAATGGGTACCTCAAGTGGCACATCTGCAGACTTGCCCTGTCCGAGCTGGGAGATTATGAGATCTGCTGGCGGACACGATTTGCAGCCCTGCGAAGTGAAATGCTCGACCAATACGGGGCTGAGTGCGCCCTTCTGTGCAGATTTAGGCGCATTCTGCACCGTTTTCTTCTCGTCCAGCTGATGATCTGTGCTCACCTTGTTATCGCTTTCACAGGCGCCGCCCTTGCCAAAGCAACAAATGTACTTACGCAGCATTGTATGATTCAATCCAGCTCTGTGTGTTTCTCTCTGCTTCGTATTGGGGGCAAAATTAGGGTTCTTAGCAAACCGCACCAATGAAACGAGGACGTCATACTGACACGTGTCAGACGTCACGGCGTGTAGTTCAATTTTAAATAATTCCAGTGCTCGGCTAACATGTCTTGGACACATTGATCAACGTTTTTGTAGTTATCCGTTATTATTTATATAATGAATAAAGTTTTATAAATATATATAATTGGAATTAAATTAAAAAATAAATGTTTTATTATTACAAACATGAACTAGCTAATAAGCATATCACTTGTAGCAATCTTTATGCACCTGCTTACCACAAAGTCCTGGATTGCCCTCAAAACTACGGAAAATGTTAGTAACGTGTTATGTGTGTGTGTGTGTGCGTGTGCGCGTGCGTGCGTGGGTTACCTTTCAGAGGGAAATTCACTGAAATATCCACCAGTTGGAATCGGTCCCGAGAGTTCGTTATTAGCAACGTCCCTGCAAACATAACACACACAGGTCTTAATATAACACACACACACACGTCCACGCACGCACAACTCACAAAGTTCTCAGGGTTGGAAGAAGAGCAAGACTCTCCGGGATTGACCCCATAAGCTTATTATCATTAAGTTGCCTGTGTTACAAAGCATTAATAACTTACTCTCTCTCTCTCTCTCTCTCTCACACACACACACACACACCATTAGATGCTTTACTTACAGTATAGTGAGATGTTTTAGATCCGATAGTCGTGGAGAAATAGTTCCACGAAGGTTATAAAGTGGTAAATCCTGAAAAAGAAATTGGTTTAGTTGAATCACACATGCGCACGCACATACACACATATATAGAGAGAGAGAATTTCAAAGGGAAAATGCTTACAATGTGTGAACCTGACCATCGTCATAGCAGAAAACATGAGGCCAGTGGTCACATGGATCCTGCTCCTCATGCCACCATCGCAGGGCTCCAGTAGGATCGTCAGTAATTCCCTTCTTGAACGCTAACAAGGCATCCACTGCAGTATAGAACATCTGGCTTAGTTTCACACATAGAGAGAGAGAGAGGGAGAGGGAGATTGAGAGAAAGGGAGAGAGGGGAGAGAGGGAGAGAGAGGGAGAGGGAGAGAGAGAGAGAGGGAGAAAGAGAGGGGAGAGAGGGAGAGGGAGCGGGGGGGAGAGAGAGAGATTACACTGTTGGTTGCCGTCGTACGATTTACCCGCACGGAAGCGAGCAGCAGATGCCATCAAACAGAGAGAAGCAAGAACAAGGGAAAAAGAAAGGACGACATTGAGTAACAACACAACCCCGTCGTATAACTAACTGTGATTTGTACACGTGCAACCTAGGTTTTATCAATGTATGGTAACACTTATATATGATATTTTTGAACAAAAAATCACGTTGTATAATAATAAATTTGTACAAAAATCACAGTTGTATAATCATCAATGGTTTAAGTAATATGATAATATCTCAATAGATAACCGCGTTTTCCTTCGGTAGATCAAACTGCCACGTGGAGCATGCATATCAAATTGCCACGTGGTTATAAAGATAGTTATGAATGAACTAATGCATATAAGTGGACGTGCCAGAGTGGTTATTGGGTATGACTAGAAATCATATGGGCTTTGCTCGCGCAGGTTCGAATCCTGCCGTTCACGTTTTCCACTCACTTCTGAAGAGCTATTAAAATTATTAAACTTTTTTTTTTTAAAGAAATTTAAACATGATAGATCTTGAGTTATAGCATAACCTTGGGTTTAGGGACGCACACTGTAGCCGGGGTAGCATAAGAAGAAAACTCAGGATGCACGCAGAGCTTGTGAAGAACTTCTTTATGAGCAGACACCAACAACCGCCTGTTCCTTCCTCCTCCAGGACTTGGAAGAACAAACACCACACCATCCCCATATGAACGTGGAACCTTCATAGAATAATGAAACGGCTTCCCCACCCGAAGTCCACGTCATACACAGGAAACGTATGCAAAGTGGAGAAGCTAATATCCCTGCCTGAGTACACATCGCCATTGTAGTCTATCACACGTCCCTGAACGTGTTGCATCTCCATCCAGTCCACCACAGATTTGATAGCCTCAGGTGTGATTCCATGCATGTCCTCATGTAACAACTTTGCTGCATATGAGATGTGGTTTGATATAACCTTCCTGCTTTCGACTTCAAGCAGCAGACATGAACAGCACTCCCGTAATAGTTCGTCGGGATCACTGGCTCAAACCTCTTCTCGTTCCCTCTCAGAGATATGGCATACATCAGAGTGGTCATGGTATCCACTGCATTCTCACGTACCTCAGTTATACATTTCCACACAAGTGCACCCAATGCCTCGAAAGAAACACTGTCGTACCCAGAAGGTCCATCTCTGATCTCTGTAACCATAGCTTGAATGTTCTTCTCGGTGACATCGAACAGCTTGCTTACGTACGGAGAGTCTTCTTCAGGGAGGTTCCTGCTGTCTTTGACCTCGGAAGAGACATAGTCCCGTACAGGCAAGGTTACCTTCGGAGGACTCCTTGCCTTCAACAAGTCTGTGTTCAGTAGAGGCAGCCTCGAGATCTGTAGTCCCCTGTGGAGCTCAGACCATGATTTCATAAACTCCAGTGACGAGTACCCATCTAGCATATCTGACATGCAGTATCCTATAGCAATGCTTCCACATCTGAATTTAGTCACCTGCAGAAGTAACATGTATAATGAGTATAAGATGCCCTCTCTAAAACTCACCTGGACTTGAAAGAGTGGAGACTTAAAGTAGTCCTCGATATGTCCAACCGTTGGATTTAGTCCATTCTCAATAGAGCATTCTTGCAAGTCAACCCAGTCATACAAACAAGACTCAGTGCAAGCGACATAGAAAGGAACACCAACATCGTTACAGTTCACATGAAAACGACCATTCTCTGTGTTTTTCTCAACTCGTCCGGCCAAAGGATAGTAATGTGACAATGCAAGAGAAAGAGAAGATTTTAAACTAGAGACAAGAGATTCATATGGCTCCTCTTTCTCTCCTGTGTAGTAATACACTTGTTTTATATATGCACCTGTAGCTAACATGAAATCTAGATTGGCTAAGGGAAATAACGTGGATGTGTGGATTCACTCCTTGGAGATACATGTGTTATAGATAACACAGAAACCACTGGAGCTAAAGCCATTCGAACTCTCTCAGTTTTCAAACTTTCATAAGTTTGAATTCTGTAATTGTCACATCATCAATACAACAGCCTTCATAAAGTGTGAAAATCAATTTCAACCTTCTAAAGCTATTTTTATAGTGTAAAGAGTAAAATACACAACTGTAAAGTTGTGTCGGATGTTTACCGTGCAGCCGCCGATTAGGGCAAACTCGGTAATATATGTTATATATATACACGTTAACGAAAATACAGCAACATACATAGACAAAATATATGTATGATTACACGGAGGAACAAAAACATTAGTGGAACTATACCCCGTATGTTAATAAATAATTGAACACCTTACAGATAGCTCTAAGGTGGAGGAGACACAAATGCTCCCTCTTCATAGTCCACGTAGTGCCTCAACTGCAAATGAAGAACAAAGTAAGATCTATTCCTCTCCCTCTGCGTGCGTCCCAGCTTAAATATTTATTACCTGAGAGACAGGGGCAAAGCGAAGTCGAATATCGGTGAACTTGGTACCATGAAATCCCGTATTGCTTCGTTGCTCTTCCCCGTGACCTTTACTATGAAAGATCTGACCCCCTGTTCAAAAACTCCATATATGTTACCACATGCATTAATTGCTCTCGAGCATATCGAGTAATAATTTGATAACTGAGTAAAAAATGCTTGAATCACCTTTGAATAACCCTTTATCAGGAACTTTGCCTGTTGCCACTCGCCTTCCTTCGCTGCCAAGACGCCAGAGTCCCTTAGAAAATGAAAAGTTACTTTTGTAATGACACATAGTAAAGCAAAAGTCATGAAACAAGTGTAAGATAGTTACATAAGACAGTGTGCAGATAGTACACTCGCGCACTCACAAATACATTACATATACATACACTGATACAAGAACCAGCTTACCATATGGATTTAACATTTTTGAGATCGTCACGTAGAAGCAGATACATCCGGAATGAACCGGATGCACCAGGCCGGGCAACAAACCAAGCGGTTAAGACAATCGGCGGGCATTCATCCAGGAACCTATTGGAAAACGAATGAAGCCCAATATATTGCTGAACCCTTCCCCACTCACAAGAAGTCGCAATCACACTATCCTCCGGAACCGATGGGCAAGGGGGGCAACCCACCGGGGGGCATTCACGGACAATCCCGTCCCCACCTCCTCGGTGGAACTGTGAACCGCCTTCGATTGCCCAATGAGAGTATCGATGGTAGTCCTCACTCGGATCGTCTAGAACAACGAACCGATCGAGTAAAATCCTGTGTTTTGCCTCCCACGGACCCAGCTGCTTGTTCTTGTTTCGATCCACTTCCACCTGTTCCAGCGGCTTGAAGCAGGAACTCGCAACCATATTGGGTCCGTAAACAGCGACGAAGAGCGCCTTCCAGCTGCCACATTTGAGCTCGTCCGTGAGGCTGAGGCCCGAGTTGTTGCAGTATCCTGACCAGAGTGTTGGATCTACAGCCGCATCACGCCATGACTTGCAGACGAAGGCGCAAGTATTACAGACGTATTGAGGCGGGAGCCATCCGAAAACAAGGGTAATAAGCTCACCAGTAAGCTCACCGAGTGGACCATCATCGCTGACCCTCATTTCCATCATTTGCCTCTTCGCCATATAACCCTAAAACTTGGCCGCCAAATGATCCATTACCTGCGGCAGAGAGCCATCGTTACCGGTGCGGGACTCAACAGATTGTCTACAAACCTTGTTCTTATTTCGGCGGAGAATTTTCGCGCACTACGTTTTATTGATTGAGACTTGCAGCTCCGATCTATGCCAGCACCGGCGCATCTGGACCTGAACGATTCTTGCACTTACAGAGAGTAAAGATATGATGTTTGGACGCAGCGCCTGTGGATGACCTCCAGAAACGCTCCTAGAACACAGAATCTCTAGTTTTCCTTCGGCTTGGACGGTCTTTGAGCACAGAGTCTGTGGAATTGCTCGCAAAGATCTGATCTTTGAACGCAGCGCCTGTGCATGTCGCTCCTGTACCACAATACAGCGCCTTCCAAAAGAGGCTCTTAAATGTACACTAGAAACCCTAGCTTTGGCCGCCATAGCTGAGGGAGGGAAGAACAAAAGAGGGAAATTCGAAATATTCAACGTAAACCTAGAAAAGAATATACTTATTCTTTAATCAGGAGCGTTAGTTTATTTCAATCCGACGGTTAATACCTCTAGCGCCAACAGTTTGAATTTTCACGAGCAAAAATTATGTGAATGAGAGTGGTGGGATCATTTCAAAATGAATCGTATTTCACCGCGCTTCATACTAGGTTTTCTTAGGTCTGTTTCATTTCCTGGCGCAAAGGTTGCCGGAGCTCTGGCGCTCAGCATAGCCGCCTCCATCTGCCGCGCGCAGACCTGCATTCCTCCAGAAAGATCGGAGCGCTTGTCCGATTCAGGTACTGCTCAAATCCGTTCAGAAAGGCGGTCAGAGCCCCGAAATCTGTCCGATCTGCAGTCGCATTGCTTCAGAATGGTGGATTCTCCTTTTTTTCCACAAGGCGCCGAGCTTGGCGAGCGGGATACCCTAGCTATGACCTCGGATTTCTTCGGAATGGAAAATTCTCCTTCTACACGAAGCATCGCTTTGGCGGAGCTCGGCGAGCCAGTATCGCCCTCCAGAATGGCGCATTCTTCTTCTGTTACACAAGGGCCGGAATCATTCACCGATTTCGTTGAGAACTCGGGCACAGCAGGGATTATGAGAAGGCAATGGTGGCACGGAGAGGATCCGAGCATGCGGTTCCCGCTACAGGACATTACATCTTTCTTCCAGCCTCGAGTTTGCCCTAATCGGCGGCTGCGTAGGAGTCTCTCTATTCCGGCGGCTTTGGATCCGTCCTCGGACTTGGCTTCAATCTCCAGAAGCAACAGCTCGGCTGTTCTGCTCAAGGGATTCAGGTGATTTAGTTCTTTGGGGAAGATCTCATTCCCCTTTCATTCATTCGTTTTTTTGGAACAGCTCACATCCCGCAAATGTGTAACATTTGTTCATTGAAAAGGGAAATATAGGAAATTATGGTATCCCATGAACTGTACTATCCCGTCAGACCAGATGTCCTGTTTTGTGTGTGCGCGCGCATGTGTTATGTGATTACAATATATAGACTATGCAACCGTATAGGCATATATAAAATGGTTTGCCACTTATATACACATAGATGTTAGTCGACATTTTTATGTAGTTTTTGCATGTAGTCTGCAAATGCTCACATATATCCATGAAGTATATGAAATATGTATTCATGCATTACCACATGTTCTTCTGCATTACAATATGTAAATGCTTGTTCCTCTTGTGATTCTTTTGTAATTATAATGGAGAAAACGAAGGTAATCTCCACATCGTTCTCTTCTCTTTATAAGAAAACTTCATGGAAGAAATCCAAGTGATTGATAAAGTAATTTTCTGTGTTAAAGATTTTAATTAGGAAGATTATAATAGTGATTTGAGTTATATAGGAGAGTGTAAAATTTTATAACAAGTTTTATAAAACTGACAATGTAAAACATAATTCTAGTTCAATGAAAACCTAAATAGCTTCAGTTACACAAGGCATTTATATTTTATTATTTACTTTTTTTGACACTTAATATAATTATCTATAAATGCTTGTATAAAGTAGTTGATTTAGGAGAGAGGAGGAACATGACGTGGCAACTACCGGTACTGCAGGGAATTGAACCTAGAGGCCCAAGGCCAAGGATTAATAACAAGGCTGACATATTTTTTATATTTATTTCTTTTTTTATTTTCTTATGGCAGGTGGATATAAATGTAGCTTTTTGTGATTTGGCAACTGCTACAGACACAGACGTACAAACTAGATTTTTAGAGTTTCTTCTTAACAGTATGTTTTCTGGTAATCACCCTCAAATTAAAATAGGACTCTATATTCTCAATTAAATAATTTATAATTTTATTATTTAATTAATATTTATTAATAATTATATAATATTTAATATAAAAATATTTTATATTTAAAGAAAAAACGACATGATTAATTATTAAGAATTCCTCAAAAAGATAAATTTACACAACAATATGGTACATGTTTATTACTCTCACGTAATGAATTGATGTATTTTTTTATAACTTAATGAATTTGACATTGATGTATTTTCTTATAACTTTAATGAATTTGACATTAGATTTGCTTTTAAATTTGAAACATTCACACGACTACGTGAGTTAACAGAGATTTATATATTTAATAATATATCTTTTAATATTTAATATATAATTTTTTATCATAAATCATGTTTGTCTTTATAACCAATTATACAATTATTATTTCAAAATGGATTTTTTGATTTTTTACTCATTAAATTCTCTTGCACATTTATCTCTTATATAACTTTAGTGTTGCAAAAGAATCTTCTCATGTTTTTTCAATATTATCATTTGTTATAAAGACATACATGTGATGATTAATCTTTGACTTTAAAACTTAATACCTTAAATATTTTGATATATTTGAGAGTCATCATTTTAACTTTTGTTTTTAGTGTTGCTTTAATAATAATATTAATTTTGCTTTTTAACATATATTAATTAGCAACGGACACGCATTTTGTTTTTTAAATATTGATTAAAAATGATTTGAAAATACATTCTTACAACATTATTAATTAAAGATAATCTCATTGTCATGTGTTGCTGCATTATGAAGGAGTATCTTTTTTTTGAGGAGTGCTTCAATATTATAATGCATAGTGCATGACCAGTGTTACCAGTGTTTCTCCAGGTTGCAGCGACGAGGTTGGTGTAGGGGTACATGAATTTCTTCATAGCCTTTGAAAACCTGCATATCTAGAACTGCGCTGCCACCTGGTTCTGTAAGGACAAAATGGTTATCCCTTTTGCCCATCAAACCTTCAAAAATAACATATTATTAACAAATGTATTAAGTTAATAGTATGTATCAACCATTGACAGTGTAGAGTTACAATACTTCAATACATATTAAATCAATTATCAGTGGAATCTTCTCGTTTTCCTTGCTTTTTCTCCTCCTTCCGCCGTATCTTATCAATTTGTCGATCCAGACTACTTTGCACGCTAACCTACAATTAATGTTAATACAAATACAAATGTAGCAAAATCCCCCCCCCCCCCCCTCTCTCTCTACACACACACACACCTGTGTATGTGTAACAGTTATTCGGTGTATGTATAAGAATAATTACCTGTGTCCCATAGCTCGGCATGCGTCCTTGGTTTGCCTCAGAAGGCTTTTCGGACTTCAGTACAAATAATCGCTTGTGAAAAGCTTCAACTAATTCTTTGCGGTGCTGGAAATGTGCACAATAGAAATAATTAACCTGTCCTATATGTGTGTGTATGCAGGTGTGGGTATATACCACAACAATACGTATATTCCGATGAATAAAAGTATAAAGATAATAAACCATTAGAAACTGTTGTCTCATCAAATCAAACAGGATACCTGCAATCTATGATGCAAACGACCATGTTAACAAAAGTAGATGATGATATATGTACTTAAATATATACACTCACTTGATCTCCAGAGCCTTGTAGAACCAACAGAGACGTCCTAGAGAACACATGGAATTAGCATCCGTATACAAACATACATACGGTGTGTGTATAGAGAGAGAAAGTATATGTTTCATACACACATATACATGAAATGTCATGTGTGTGTGTTAGAGAGAGACATGCAGGGTCTTCCGTATATACCCGTATATACACAGTGGTAAAAGAGAGTTAATATTAAAAAGAAAGTTATAACAGTCCATAACACTGTGGGTTTCGCTTATTTTTGGGCGAGTTTTATTGTAATATCTACGTTACCACGTTATCTATATATATTTGTATTTAATATGTACACACAGTGTTTAAAAGAGTGTTAATATTCGAAAGAAAAGTTATAACAATTCACAGATGGAGCTACAATTAACCCCATAACTCAGCTGCAGTTCCAGACTCGAGGCATTTGAGGTAAGATACAACAGTTTTAACATGGTCCACAATTACAGCATCAGCACCAACCTTCCTTATATGAAAATCAAGCTCGCGATAAGGATCATCCTTGAAATCCAATGGTAAAGAATCCACCTCGTTCCGATACACAGCAGGATGAATCTGGAGACCAAGAGCATGAGCCCTGTCAACTATATCAGTCGTCAATGGCATGAGCCGGTTCGAACTGTCAACTGGTGCAATATCGTTCTTCTGAACAGAGACTCCAAGTAAGTATTGACCAAAGTACTCTAGATATTCATCTGTAGTAAAGTCGCCATATGTTAAGTTAGAACCCTCTGCAAGACCGTTCAAACCACCAATTGAAAATCTTTGGAGCTTGAGTTTGGTTCACAATTCTAAATATGCCCCAGGTGCGAAAGTTTGAATGAAAATCGGCCTTTGTAACCACTGTTTAGACATATGGTGCATTAAACCCATATTTTGCTAGTGTTTCCACTATCTTATCTTCAAGGAGTTTACCATCGTCCCATTTCACCTATATAAAACATTTATATCAATTATTTTACTTAAATATTTTTATTTACTTACGTGTTTGTTACTAAAAGGTGAATTTTTAATTTCAGGATCAATACCAACTACTCTATCCGCATTCAGAACAATTGCAAGAAACTCTTCAAACGTAAGAATTTGATACAATCCTGAAAGTGTAAAAGACTATTAAGTTCTTGTTTTAAAAGATATATATTTCGTTACCGTCGTGGGAATGATCCCGGTAAGCATATCGTTGATTAAGACGAAGAGTTTTAATTTCCTTCAGTGTGAAGTCCACTGTATCAAACAAAGTGGTAAACAATCGTATAGATTATATTCATACAACATCTTACCTAGAAAATACCTGTCATGTTAATGCCATAAATTTCATATGTTCTTAACTTATCTCTAAACTCTGTGTGGTTAGCAACATCAGTGATAGCGTCTAAAATTACGTCGTGAAGACAAACAAGATATCCGTCTTTAGTTGCCATAATATCTGTCTCAAGAAAATCAGCTCCATTTTCGATAGCTTGCTGCATTTTAGTAACTTAGTAATATATACAAGTTACATACGCACGCACACGTGCACACACACATATATACATACCTTAAAGCCTGGAGCTGAAGACTCAGGGAACTCGCCAAAAGCACCGCGGTGACCATAACGTATGGACCTTTAGTTTTAAATGGTTTTTTATGTTGAAACCCAATGGGGGAGCGAGTTGCCTCCGATGCATGGAGTAATAACAAAATAGATAATGCTGACACTACTGCAAATAAATATAACAATGATATGAATTAATGCTTAAACTTATTGAAAACTTACTCGTATACAAAGCCATTGCTGAATATAATGTTTTTCATTAACATTATTATGGCTTAAATAGTCTCACAAAACAACTATACAAGGATGTAAAAGCATATTTCTTAAAAACATATTCTCATATACTAGAATATTCTAAAGTATGTCCATAATAAGCCAAGAAATTGAAAATTATATACTTTGACTCACCGTTATGCTCGTACATATACGGTGAATATTCTTTAAAAAAAGAGTTGTTCTCGATCTTGACTGTAATCACCACAACCAATGAAATTATAACTAAAATATAAATGACATAGTAAGTAATCTCATCATGTCAATTAAATCTTAACATACCTAGAAAGGTGAATCTTGATTTCACATTTAATCTGTTAAGCATTTCTGGGGAACAGTTCTTGTCATATTTACAATGTGTGTGTGTGTGTGTGATAGATAATAGATAAAGTGAAATCCATATTTATATTGTGTGTATGGGTGTACAATGTACATACATAGTACATAGAGAGATACCTGTGTGAAAAAACCAGACATACAGGAGCACACACATGTGAATATATATAAAGAGCAAACACGCACTTATATAGTGTGTATGGGAGAACATAGAGAGAGAGAGAGTGCACTGTACCACATTTTACATAATCTAATATTAACTATATTATAATTCCAGATACTAAACTCTTCTAATGCTATACAATGATGCATAGTTTATATCATAATAGCTCAACCAAATAATTAAGTTATATTAAGTATTAATGTGTATACACACCGCAGACAAAATGTGTGTGTGTGGCACATGTGTTATATATCTAACACTTAAACTATACCTGTTAGATGAAATATATTCAGAGCAGTAGTAGATTCAGGTTATGGTGAAGAGAAATAGAAGACGAATCATATAAATATGTTAAAAATTAAAAGAAATATAGGTTTTATCATAAAATTACCTCTTATTTTAATGTAGTTGTGTTGTGCTTCATACTAAAACCTTAGATTTGAAGTATAGAATTGCTGAGCTTAAGAATGTATATGCTTAAATGTATAAAAAAATTCTACTATCATATTGTGCCTATACTGTACATTTAGGCGGGACACATTTTTAATTTAACACTTAATTTCTAAATTAACATAATTAATTACATTAAATAAATAATAAATTATAGATGTTCGTACATTAATCAACATGTAAGTAATATAAATTCCTTGATGTTTTAT
The DNA here is from genome assembly GCA_003024785.1 of Selaginella tamariscina. Lineage (NCBI taxonomy): Eukaryota > Viridiplantae > Streptophyta > Lycopodiopsida > Selaginellales > Selaginellaceae > Selaginella > Selaginella tamariscina. The sequence continues at coordinate 156,009 of PUQB01000044.1, forward strand.
TAATCAGCATGCAAGTAAAATAAATTACTCAAAGATAAAAACATGACTCTCGATCTCACCACAAAATTCCTATACACTTCAAATGTGGGATTTCATAATGCTAATTATGAATAATAATACTAATAAATTAACTTTTAAACTAAGGAAGTTATTATCATTATGAGTTTAATGTGAACTTTATTATAGTTGCAGCGAAATATAAACGTTGTTAAATTTCTGGAACATTCTTTAGAATATTCTAATGCTAGAATTGGTGGGGGAATATTCTATATCTTAATCATGAATACCACGTAATATTTGTATTCAGTTATATAGCGTATAGAGATTTTAATCTCTAAGTAGCTCACAGTTTGGCTCGCCATATATATATACAGTGACCCCAGACTGATATACGTCTTAATACATACTTCACTATAAAGTCATTTAATTTATCATATAAACAACCTGTGTCTGTGTATGGGATGTATACACATACATAGAAAAGACATGTATATATGTATGGACAGATAAAGCTTGCTTTTCAAAAAGTTGCCCTGTGTGTGTGTGTGTGTGTTTACGTGTGCGCGTGAACGTTTGCGGTCCATTTGTAGACATGCATGTATGCACAAACGTCTGCTGACAAAAATAATTCAGAAGACGATTAAAACATATAGAGCGTCGTCATACTTACGTGACAATTACTATGTTATCGTGCTGACTTGCTTCACGTTGTTATTCACGTTACATGTTGCACATCTACCTTCACATATAAAAGCAGGCATTCTACATGAAGCCAAATATCGACTGCAGTTGATCTTTGTTCTCGATTACTACTGTCGCTATGGGTCGCCTAGTCATTTTGGGATTTCTTGCAGCAGCTGTTTGCCTCGGCTTGTTAGCCGATGTGCAAGCTAATGACCACTATAATGCAGGTAGTTATGTTCCAAGCGATAACAAGCCTGGTAAGTACAGCAAACTTCTTTGTTCCATCCAATACTGATTGTTGTAAACCAGTGTACAAGCCAGAGGAGAAGCCTGCATACAAGCCTGAGGAGAAGCCAGTGTACAAGCCAGAGGAGAAGCCAGCATACAAGCCTGAGAATAAGCCAGCATACAAGCAGGAGGAGAAGCCAGCATACAAGCAGGAGGAGAAGCCAGCATACAAGCCAGAGTACAAACCAGTGTACAAGCCAGAGGAGAAGCCCGCATACAAGCCCGAGGAGAAGCCTGCATACAAGCCCGAGGAGAAGAAAGCATACAAGCCAGAGAACAAACCAGTGTACAAGCCAGAGGAGAAGCCAGCATACAAGCCAGAGGAGAAGCCTGCATACAAGCCTGAGGAGAAGAAAGCGTACAAGCCAGAGGAGAAGCCTGCATACAAGCCTGAGGAGAAGAAAGCATACAAGCCAGAGTACAAACCAGTGTACAAGCCAGAGGAGAAGCCAGCATACAAGCCGGAGTACAAACCAGAGTACAAGCCAGAGGAGAAGCCAGCATACAAACCGGAGTACAAACCAGTGTACAAGCCAGAGGAGAAGCCTGCATACAAGCCCGCGGAGAAGCCTGCATACAAGCCTGAGGAGAAGAAAGCATACAAGCCAGAGAACAAACCAGTGTACAAGCCAGTGGAGAAGCCAGCATACAAGCCAGAGGAGCCTACACCTGCCTACTAAGTAATGCCAACTAGTGTCTTGTCACCAGGGAACTGTAAGAAATAACGTGTACTTGTTACATGGTCTTTTAATATATCTGCTCATACCCGAAATGTTGTAATAGATAACACGCTATACCACAAACTTGGCTATCTAAGAACAATACGGCAAACACTTATTAAAGGCTAAACAACTCCAGCCAATCTCGGACACAATATCCTGATCAAAAGTAGCCTTACTGTACACAGTTGAGTACTGTACACTGTCACGGCGTACAGTTGATGGATAGCGTAGGGGTGGGCTTTTGTCAACAATGCAAAAGCGCACCTAGGAAAAACAAAATGACCGATTAAGCAACGCACAGAGCAGTAAGATAGTGTGAATATATAGGACAATTTGACCCTTTTATTTTATTTGTGGAGATCAGTTGTTAAGATAAGGGGCTGTGGAAGAGAATGATAAATTTGCAGAGGCTGTTTCCAAAGCTATGGACGCCATTCTCATCGATAGCGCAAACACGTTCATCACTAGATTATTTCCTAATGTGTTCTACCCGGCTGCAGTGTATCCCGTAGGTCAAATGCCAATGTATCCTGCGCAAGTTTTCGAACAGTTATTTCGTACTTGGCTTCCTTCAAAGGAGTTATTCCAGCACATTCACCTCTTAGCAAGCATTTCAAAAGGCGAAGATACTCAGGGTGGAAAATACCTTTGTCTTAGGGTTTATAAATAATCGCTCCACAAGCCCTAGGGAATTTTGAAGATGGACGACGAGGGCACGAGCAGGACGCACGATCCCACGACCGATTTGGACGACCAAGGCCGGAAAAGGGACAGATGCGAGCCTGTGTTGGACGGGGATCTCGCAGGGTTGCTGCGCTTGAACGAGGAAGGGTTTCATCAGTTGATGGATAGCGTGTCAATCTGTGTGAAACGAGATCAGTTTAGAATTGCGGAACTTCTTGCGAATAAGACGCATGAGTTCAATATCAGGCACAAGTTCCTCTGCGATCAGATCAAGATGCAACAGATGCCAGGGGGCTCTACCCGTTGGAGAGCTCAACCTGTCAACGGTGGCAATCCCGGTGGAGGACTGTCCAGATGAGCTGCTGTGGGAACATGAGGTAGTGGGGAGGAATGTTACTAGGCGTGCGGTCAACATCTCGGAGCTTCTTGTAGCTGAGAGACCGTTGCTTACGTCGTTAAGGTGGCTTCACCTGCTCCTATACGAAGCTCCCCAGTAGTCTTTGAACACTGTGGTGGAAATGAGGCGAACTAGAGGCAAGGGGGAATTGGATCTTGAGACACCATATAATCCTTTGGTGCTGAAGTTTCTCCAGGCTGCTGTTGGAGGGCAACCACAAGCTGTTGCTGTTGGTGAAGATTCTACGGAGAACGATCCAAGGCCAGATTGGAGGATTTGTATTGGGGATGTAAGTTACGGACTGGAGGGGAATACCGGGTTTGGTACTGCAGTGCAGTCTGAAGTGGATGGCATTGATAGGAACTCTGCTGCACTTGGCAAGCTTTACAACGTTGCAAAGAAGGCCTGGGCAGGTGATGGACGCAGACGTGAGCAGCTTGTATTGTTCGTTTCTCGCTGCCAGTTCGTGTGGTTGGTGAAGCTTCATTTAGACAACAGTGGGTGTCTTGAGGAGTGTTTGGTTGCCCCAGGGTTCCCTCGCTTTGAAACCGGTGAATATGTTCTCGACAAAGTTCGGTTATGTCTTCTTGAGCGGCTTACCAAGGCTACTGAAGATTCGACACTGAAGTTCTTGCTGCCGGCAGAGCCGACGCCCGGGTTTAGGCTGTTGGTGCGGTATGTTGACACTCTCTGCGCGCATCACGGCGTCGCTGCTGCTAGCTTGGTGTTCAGGAAGATAGATGGGTTTAAGGTGGACTTGACGGACGAGATTGAGATCATTTCTTACGGTGCAAAGTCTGTTGTGTTTCGGGACTTGTCGGAGCCTGAAGCAGTATATAAAGTGGCAGGGATGGGATCCATTGGAAGGGAGGTGCGAGTTTATGCTTGGGTGGACGACATAAGTGGCGTGCGAAAGCAGCTTGGCTGGGGCACTGTGGACGGCGCAGGGAATGGCCTTGGCTGGATCAAGTTGGAAGGCTTTGGCGAGGCACTAACCTTTGGGTACCTGAAGGGAAACTTGGCGGAGGCATGGGGTTCTGTGAGAAACACATTGGCGGAAATGCACTTAAAGGGAGTGATGCACAGGGATGTGAAGCCGTCGAACATGCTGGTGATACGTGATAAATTGATTATCAACCACTTCGACTTGTCCTGTCATTTGAGTGAGCAAAGTTTGATGCGCCAGAAAGTGGGAACAGAGGCATACTTCTCACCAGTGTACAACGAGTCGATAGGTTACAGGCCGAGAGATGACATGCTCTCGCTTGCATTGTCTTTCCTCTCCGTGCTCGGTTTGTACAGGCCCGGCGATGACAAGGTGTGGTGCTTGCGAAGGAATATGGATGTGGTGCCTAAAACCATGAGGGATGACATCCAGTCTGCTCTAAAATAGTTTTTAACAGAACATCTTCTAACCTAAGTATATTCTTACCTCGTACACCTCAGTTTTGAAAGAATCTATCTGTTGTGAAAAATAATTCAACAAAAATAAATAATTGTATGTTTCTTTTTATATGCATATTAGCAATTTAAATTTTATTTAACTATTTAATTTTCATGAAATTTTGGTAACCATGTTAAATTATATCAAAAAGAAATCATTAATTAAATAATGTTCATTATCTTTAATAGATGTTAATGAAGCCTTATACATTTTTAAAATTTAATTTTTTGAATTTAAATAGAACATTTACATTAAATCTTACATAGCTGTGTATTTAAGTTAATCTAAATACTCTTTTCTATCTAAATATGTATTATATGTATATGTACTACATCCAATACATACATAAGTAAATGTTAGAAACTTCAAAACCTAAGGGTTTTATACAGTCCTAAAAAATTAAGTGGCAATTTAAATATGAATGTTTATATAATAATTATGATTATTTAAAGAAATTTAATTTTTTACACATATACCCCTTGAAATTTTATATTTACATATTTATCCTTGAAACTTTAATTAAAATTTCACATATTAAAACTTCAGTAAAATTATAATTAATTAGTGTTTTATTATATTTAGCTAAAATGAATCCAATTAAATATATATATTAAATATTTTAAAATGCTATTTCTTAAACATTTGTTACTATGATATTTTTTAACATTTACACTTAATAAACTTCATTTTATTTCATTTTATATATGTTATAAATTAAATATATATTTTAAATTAATTATTATTATTTAGAATTAAAATAGAACGATTGAAGCTTTTAAAAGGTATATGTAAATTAAAATTTTCCAGATGAGTATATATGAAAATATAGAGTCCTTATTTAAATTTCAATTAATTGTCCTTTTCTATTATATCCTCCAATATAATTACTCCACGTCGTTCATTCAGAACCCACAATTTGAAGTATTTGTAATATATATTCATATTAGGATGTATAATACACATGTATATTCATATTAGGATAAGTTTTAATTTGCAAACCCTATGTTAAGTTATGAAATACTATATATGTGTGTGTGTGTGTGTGTGTTCCGTAATAGGCAATTCCAACCGTGAGAAATGAGCCTACACATGGAAATAATCAATTGTTTAAGTTATTAGTTATTTAATCACAATACTTATACATACATAAATTTCGATAGCACGCATATAGATTCATAAATAACACACGGATGTAGCTTCATTTGCGTCATTAATTTCTACGTATATGTACGCATGCACATATATACCGATGTGTATGACTGTGCATATATACATGTGTGTACATAAGGTATGAGAGTAAAAATGCATGTCTACAGCAATGTTTATAAAGCTAATGTAGTCCTTCAAAATGAGTACTTAACTCCGACTAGTAAACCTATATACACACAGCAACACACACACATATCTATATTTATATATACACATATATACACATATGTCTCTCTGTCTCTCATTATATATATAACCTTTAATATTATAAATACGCTTCAAACATTAAACCTACGACAGTCCAACCTATTTAAAATTATATTTAAATTGAACAACCTATAGAGGCAATATATATAGATAGATAGATAGATAGAGACAGTAGCTTGTATTATAGAGAGATGTATACTGGAGGTCTGCCGTGTTCGGCGATAGCGTCCATGTGAAGAAAGCCCTAGATTCTACGCAATATATTGATAAAGACGGGAATATACCAAGTTGATAGAATTTTCAATCCTTAAATATTAACAATATATATTTCATGGTTTAATTTTCTGCTTATACAAGAATATCGAGCTTAGGCTCAAAAGAGATACCATCAATGAGGCCATCAACAAGCCTGTGGTCAGGAAGCGTGCAATTAGGCACCCTACTCCACCTCCTCCGCGACAAATCATACATGAGCATCGGCATATCCCTCAACCCACCACCGATATACAGCAACACGAGGTCATTAGTTCCGACACACATGAAATACGTCCTGTCCCCTAGAAACTCCTGACACAGACACTCCGGCATCCTGTCCACCTCAACCCACTCCATCCTCTCCATATGCAGCTGCCACACACAAATGCAGCTAGTAATGTTCCCCTCCTGTATCCCGCCCACCATCATTATCCTGCCCTCGCACTCCAGTATCGTGTTGCTCACCAACGTGTCCGGCGTCGGTGTATGCATGAGGCACCACACATCCTTGTGCGTGTCGTACGCCACGAGCCCGTCCGGGTCACAACACCACGAGTACAGTATCCCGTTGCAGGTTATCGTACCCAGCAGCGGGTCCGCCCCTCTCGGCATGCTGCTTGTCATTCTCCAGTAGTCCCCCAACGACTCGTAGACCTCGGTTGTGATTTCTTCTATAGAGATCTCGTGGTTCCCGGCCACCACGACTTTGTATGCTTTTGTCACGGGGTCGACTACCATCCCCACCGTCTCGAGGTACGTCGGGTTGTTGTTCATGGGCGGGAGCTTCCTCCACGTGTTGCTGACGAGGTTGCACACTGCAAATGTCTTCTGTCCGTCTGTGGAAGCACAGAAGCACACAAGCCCGCCAGCAGCCGCCACCGGAATGTACCTCTCGTTGACCGGGAAACCTGGTAACGGTATGTGGTGCCATGAATTTGAAACCGGATTGAAGGTGGATCCGTCCTTGTAGTCGTGGTTGGTGAACATGAAGAACCACGGGCCTTGTTTCGTGATTACACCGTAGGTCTCCAGGAAGCCAGGTGACATGATAAGTGTGTTCCAGGAGCGGCAAACGGTCCTGAACCGGATGAGAATGGGAACAGGCAACCGGAGGAGGACACGCTCAATCAGGTGATCTGGAAGGCTGCTCCAGATTGCCGGCTCCATGAAGACCGGCGCCTGTGTTTGTTCCTGTGCCACAAGCTTCTGGCATTGTTTGCTGTTGTCGTCTTCCTCCTCCTCCTCCTCTTCATCTCCTGCCCCCTCGTTGCTGTTCAAGTACTTGTCCAAAGTCATGGATTTCTTCAACGAAGCACTTGCGCCCATTCATTCCTTCATCGAACAGAAGAATGCTTCCGTTATGTGGTCGGGGATTCTGCCGGATACTGTGCTTGAGTGAAGGGGTTTCCCGTCCCCACAAAAGCGGACACCTGGCTTAGGGCTCCTGCCACGTGTCTTACGTAGACGACATTCTATACGTTGTTTATGTTGTAAGCTTGATTAACTGATGTAAGTTGCTTAAACAACAATCATTTGGTTATATACTAGCATCTTCAAAGGATATACTAATTAAAAAGGGCACTAAAAGGTATTTATATACACGAGCATCTTCAAAGGATATACTAATTAAAAAGGGCACTAAAGGTATTTATATATACGAGCATCTTCAAAGGATATACTAATTAAAAAGGGCACAAAAGGTCTTTATATACCTTAAGGTCCCCTGTTTCTGTCTAGGGCACCACCAACGGGCAGTGACAACAATCGACTATTCTACGGAGGCCCCATGCTCTTCACGCCTGTATAAAAATATACACAAATAATTAGGGTTCTTGGTGGATAGGAAGCAGGTGAGATAGAATGGCCCAGATCCAGGTATGAAAGCGCCACAAATATAGGAAGAAGAAGATGAAGATGGCACCCGGATCCCGATTCCAGGCATCGCAGGGCACGTCCCGTGTTCTGATGGTCCTCACAATGATGCTCGTCGGACTGGCCGCTTTCGCTTTCGTTCTACAATGGCGTGGGGAGGTATCCGATTTAACAAGTCTCACTCACCTCGGATCGGACAGATCCAGGTTCCCAGGTATGTCCAGCAGCTCCCCTGTAGGGAGCACGGATTGTGGGGATATCATCTCCAGAAGCTTAATCCCGTCCTTCCCATATCATTCCGGATGGAAGTATCCAATCCCAGAGAACGGGAAGCCGAAGATCGTTGTGACATCCAGCACTGCAGGCGGTCTGGATCAGATCCTTCCATGGTTATACTACCACAGAGTCGTTGGTGTCACAAACTTCTTACTCTTCGTGGAGGGGAAAGCGGCAACTCCAAACGTAACTGCTGTGTTAGAGAACATCCCGGGAGTAAGAGTCGTATACAGAACACCCGAGCTTGAGGAGCAACAGAAGAGAAGCAGGATCTGGAACGAGACATGGCTGTCGAGCTTCTTCTTCAGACCATGTAACTACGAGCTTTTCGTGAGACAGTCACTCAACATGGAGATGGCTATAGTCATGGCCCGGGAAGCAGGCATGGACTGGATCATACACTTGGACACAGATGAGCTTCTGTATCCATCAGGAGCGTACGAGTACTCTCTCCGTAAGCTGCTAGATGATGTCTCTTCGGATGTTGATATGGTGATCTTCCCCAATTACGAGAGTGCCATCGAAAGGGATGATATTGTGGAGCCTTTCTCGGAGGTAACCATGTTTAAGAAGAACTATGATCACGTTACGAAGGAGACTTACTTCGGGTTGTACCGTGAGGCTACCCGTGGCAACCCGAACTACTTCCTTACATATGGGAATGGTAAAGCGGCTGCCAGGATTCAGGACCACCTTAGACCGAACGGTGCACACAGATGGCATAACTATCTGAAGACCCCGAAAGAGATTAAGTTCGAAGAGGCTGCGGTTTTACACTATACATACTCGAAGTTCTCGGATTTGACTTCGAGGAGAGACAGGTGTGGGTGCAAGCCTACAAAAGAGGATGTAAAGAGATGCTTCATGCTGGAGTTTGATAGAGCTGCGTTCATTATAGCTTCCACAGCGAGCAAGGAGGAGATGAAGAAGTGGTACAGGGAGCATGTTGTGTGGACTGATAAGGATCTGAACTTGAAGCTGATCAGGAAGGGATTGCTTACGAGGATCTATGCACCACAAGTGATTGTGCAAGGCTTAAGGCAGTCTGGGGTGTTTAGTGAGGCTATTCAAGCCGGGCGGGAGCAGCTTGAGAAGTTTAAGTCCAGGGATGCGTTTCTAGAGTCTGTTACAAAGCCGGTTAATGTTACATTGGGAAAGAAGGAGAGTGCGGCGAGAAGGTCTTTGAAGCAAGTTGAAGAGCCTGCTGTGCTTCCCATGTCACCCCCGGTCTGTGAGTTAATCTTATTTATTCGACTTAATATACGGGTAGTTAATGTAAGAGTGGTATTTTTCTGCATGGATCCTTCGCTACTATCCATGCCATACTCAGTAATAACAATGTATTTTGATTAAGTTCCAAACGCTCCCTTGTCTGTGTGTGCGTGTGTGTGTCTATATATATATATAATATATATATGTATGTATACAGTGTGCATGTCAGGACATTAGAAACATATAGGACACTCGAAAGCATATAATATATATTATATATATAAAAGACATCTGTGTACATTTGCATACGTCAGACTGTATGTGACGTGGGGCCACGTGTCATTGCGCCTTGAGCCACAAGCTTAAACCCAAAGCCCTAATCGCCGCTGTTGGGCGGGGAATATTCAGAGAATCTCCGTACACATACTAAAATCCATGGTGCTGTGTTTTCCTCATTCCTCATTTACGCCAGGCATGCGCCCTCTGGCAGGCGCCTGCCGAGTAGCCGATTGATCACAGAAGAACATCGGTACGAACAAGAAATGTAGAGATCAGCTGTAGGATCCATTAAAATGTGGCCGTGATTTCTACCATCTGTCGACAATTTCTTCATTTTTCTTGATTTTTCGCATATATTTCACCAGAAATGTTGCATATCTCCACGATTCTTGGTGGATTTCTTACTATTTATGAGGATTATTATCCATAATCACTGTCGCTTTCATTGGGATCGTCGCAAACAAGGTTTTCTGGGTCGTCTGTGGCTGTGAACTGAGATGATTTGATAATACACAGAAAAATGGAGGGCCAGAAAGAGGTATATGCAAAGAGGTGCTTCACGGCTCCCGTATGTGTTTACAGACTGCGGTCGCGTTGTAATCGCTGGCTCTCGTTTGGTAGACCAGAACAGGTTGCGTTGTTTGTGGCTGACGAACCGGATGCATCGGTGTTCGTGTTGGTACCGTCCGATGATGGTAGGTACATGCTACAATTGCTGTCTGTGTCACAGTCGAAGACATGGTTTCTGTGTTGCCGTGGTAACGCTGTTGGCTGCACTCCCAACGACTCTGATGGTGTATTTTTTTCCCTCGAGCTTGATGAATCTGGAAGTAAGTACCAGAAGTAGATATATCTAATACACATGCATACACACGTGCGTGAATATGTATGTGTGTGTGTGTGTGTGTGTCTGTCTATATATATAGGCACGGGTGGGTATATATCCATATCCAGGTGGAAATATCTACTGTTTTGTTCTACTCGGCAGAACTTAAGATATGATATGTGTATTTTACATAAAGGGGTGAGTTTCCGAGGAGGTCTAGAAGGTGGCTACCTGACAACCGATCGGGATGGTTGCATATGGGTTGGAACAGGTACCCGAAGTAAATGGGACAAGTTCAACTTGGTAGAGAAACTTATCAAAGGCATTCCCGAATGTGCACCATGGTATGCCTGTTTGTAAAATATACCCCCCCCCCCTCCTCCTCTCTCTCTCTCTCTCTCTCTCTCTCTCTCTCTCTCTATATATATATATATATATATATATATATTCAACTGTATACACACCTGTTGTTAATGCAGGCTTGTTCGGGCTCCTCTGAGAGTAACAATGCAGGCCAGCAGTGGGAAGTATCTATGTGCTGCGAAGCCCGTAGTTACTTCTTATGCAGAGGTATGATTCCTTTTACACACAGTATACATGCTCAAGTTCTTTTCATAGGCTCCGTGTTGTTGTGAGGAGTTCCTCATTGACCTTCCGTTCTCTGTTATACAACATGAACAAACTCATGGTGAACTGAAGCCTAAGCGGTCCTTTCTTCAAGCTTTATTCTGTTATAAAACGGAAGAGACCGAATCATCACCTGTTCAAGATTGCACTATTCGTACTGCTGATGGAGATTGCCTGGTAATAATCATATTACATGTATATCTACGTAATTATACACATACGTTTGAGTTTTGGTTCAGATAAGTGCTGAGACGGATGGTGACATATACGCAATGCCAGTAGAGAGAGCACAGGGAAGGGAAACATTTGCTATCAAACTACAACCCAACAACACGATAACCGTCCAGAGAGCTGGTTCATACTTGAGTGTGGAACATGGTCGTCTGGTGAACAGGAAGCCGCACAGGAGAAGTGGTGAACAGTTCAATATTCAGCTTGCTAATGGTTCGAGAGTACTTGTGAGGAGTATCCATGGTGGGTTCTTAAGTGCTTCTAAAGACAAAGATGGTATACAAGGTTGGCAGTTACGGTCGCACGGGGACTCTGTGTACACTCTCACTTCTGCATCTACACTCAAACGTGGGGCAGATATATACATGTTTGTCGATGCTTCTGGTCATATTTATCAGGTGGGTTGTGTGTGTGCGTGCGTCTGTGTGTGTTATCTAACACCATTCTTTACACAGTCGAGTGATCCAGCAGTACATTTTCCTGCTCCTTCTTCGATGTTTGAGATTAAGCCGGTGTCCGCTGCTGGGATCTCAAGAACTAGCAGCTCAAGCAGCATAATTGGCTTCACAATACGCACTCGTCATAAAATCAAGGGAAAGCAGTAAGTGCGTGTGCGTGTGTATGAGTACTATACAACTATACAAATGTATATAAACATGTACTACTCAGACGCTACTTAAGTGTTGAGCCGAATGGAGCAGTGAGAGCAGTGAAATTAAAGCCTTCAAGATGGGAATTATTTCAACTAATTGACATTGATGCAACTGCTGCCGTAGTAGACCCGGTAAATTTCAGCTGCGTTCCTGCTTCATTAAACCGCCAACCATCTTCTACGTACGGTCCTGTGTTTCCTCGCGTGTTACCTTCTCCTCGTAAAGTAAACTCACCAGGGATATCTGCAAGGTATGGGCTCTCTCTCTCTCTCTCTCTCTCCCTCCCTCACCCCTCTCTCTCTCACACACACACCTAATATGCTTTGATTTTACTTCAAGAGCATGTGAAGTTGCTGTCCTAGCTGTGTCCGAGGGACAAGCTGTACCAAAAAAATCACCCTCGTCTCTCCAAGAGATATGCATCACCCAAGTTTGTTCTGATGCTTCAGCAGGTTTGTCTGTGTGTGTGTGTAGGGGCTACAGAGATTACATGCATACATCCTACGTATAAATGCTTTGTTTATCAAAGAGTTTTCAGATTGCAGAACGCATTTTTAAACATCATTCCAGACATGGTCACACAGACACGCATACTTAGTGCTAATTATATCAACATTATATGTATAACTTGTATGTGTTCTTTTACAGGTGTGTATGAGAGTGATCCACTACGGAAGAAGCCCTCTTCTTGTCATTTTTCTAATGGTGAGGATGAGTACACGGAACTAGTTTCTGCATTGTGCTCTTTAGCAAGGAGGCATGAATTGCTACCAGTGGATATTCCTTCTGATCTGACGGGTGAGAACGGTTTCAACATTCCTGACGATTTACTCACCAGAATATGGAGTACCTGCCGGTAAATGGCTTGTGTGTGGGGTTTTGTTCCATAGTTTATATACCATATACCATATACCATATACCACACACACACACACGCACACGCACACACACACAGATATATATATATATATATATTATATATATATATATATATATATAGATGGTATACTAACGTCTATTGCTTAATGTAGGATGAGACAGCTACCAAAGAATTCCTGTAAATGGTTACCAAGTGCCTTTCTTCCACAAGGTGCATATGCACGGAACAGATTTCAGGGCCGTACAAATCGTGTTACGGGTACGGAAGGCTGGCACTGTAGCACTTGCGATCATGGCAATGTACTTCCTATGGATGCTTCCATCAACCCTGGTTAGTACACAACGTACACACAGTAGGATATACCCTGGCATAAACAATATTATATTTGTTGTATATGTGTTTATGGTACCATGAGCAACAAGAACAGTGATGTGGAATATCATACATAAACATACAGAAAATGTCTGTGGATGTTTATCTAATGGGAACCACACACGCACACACACATACACACACACAGGTATCTGTCTATTGGGATGTATATATACACGGCCATACACTTGCACATATATATTCATACAAACGTTTGGCTTGTTGTATACGCAGCGCATCATAGATACTTGGAGGTTCAATCGCGGGTATACAGCCGGGCTATACAGTCTACGGGTATTTTATGGAATATCATCTCGCTTGCTGGAGTGAGGTAAATATACTGCAATAACACACACACACACAAATATGTGTGGCTGTATATATATATATATATATATATATATATATATATATATATATATAAAACTACTGGGTTGATGCAGCATAATGTCGACGGCGTTGTTGTGTCAGTTGAAGGCTGCTACAGGTCGCCGGAGTATTGCACATAGTTCATTCATTGGGAGTATGTAAATACGGAGGGTGGTCGTACAGGTATTTCTTAGTTTGTGAAAGCAATGGAGAGTCGGAAGTTATTTATGTCAAATAGTAGTATATTTCATGCTACTGCAAATTTTTGACATTGTAAATGAGTTGCATTCGTTATGTGTATACACACGCTGTGTGTGTGTGTGTGCGCGTGTGGATGTTATGTGGACCATGTAAAACCGCACTTAATCTTTGCCCACGGTTGATAGATCTACCGACAGTTTGTACAGATGTGACATTTTATCTATATACTATGTACAGTGTGTGTATACCACACACGTATGTATGCACATGACAGATACGTGGTGTGTGTGTTTTGGAAAGGAGTATATGCGTTTTTGGAACAGATAACAGATGGTCTGCTGCTAGGTAGACACTCCCCAATATTAGTTATTCACATAAAGATAACTATACATGTGGACCACTTTGTCCGCGACATTATGTAAGTATATTAACACTATCTTATTCTTATTAATTAATTATATGCTTATGTAATTTAGTTTGAAAAAGGGTAAACTTAAACTAGAAGTTTCTTAATTTACACATGATGCTTGTAGAACCACTTTGATAACGACAGCGTTACGTAACTTATTTTTAAGCAGAATTATATTAAAGCTTAAGTAAAATTAAATAACCTTAATCATTGTAGATTAATTATTATGGTTTGTTCTACTGTCGATTCGTTCCACCAAATTAGGATATTAGTTGTCACCATACACATGACGGACATTTTCAAGGGAATAGAATATTCTAACAGTATCTTTTCAGATAACGGCCAATCTTGTAGATTTTCTTGGCTGTAAGAAATGTTGATCTGAGATACGGACGGCTCAGATCGTGTGCTATGCACGTGGACGGCTGATAGTGACCCGAGTTACTAAAGTAATTTTGGGAAGGGTAATTTAGGGTTCATCCGAATGGGATTAGGGTTCTTCGTGGCAGATCTCGGAAGAAGCTGCAGATCGTTGAGACGCACGCTCCTTGACTGGGTGGATCTATCATAGGCGCCTCGATGTGGTGATTCGAACTCGTCGTAATCGCTTGGTCGTTTCCGAGCTCATTCTATCGTAAGTCGCTCTCAAAAATCGCATTTTGCACCTATTTGGAGCTTATTTTTTTGTTCAGATCAAGGCGCTGGATTGCGATCGATCGTCAAAAATCTTATTTTGCAGCGATTTCTTGTTCAGATCGTGGCGCCGGATGCTGTTTGGGCTATAGCTGGTGTTCGCGCTTCACTTTGAGCTCTTTTTTGTGTGGTTTTGTCCGCAATGAGCTCAAACGAGAAGCGGAGCTTAGCAGGTGATATAGGATCATGGGCATTCAATGTGATATCTTCTGTGGGGTTAATCTATGTGAACAAAGTCGTAATGTCGACTTACGGCTTCAGATTTGGTAACTTTTCCACCTGTTCTTCCTTTCTTCTTTCTGATCTGAGTTCAAAATTCCTGTTTTGGCAGCTACAACATTGACGGCATCTCATTTTGTTGTGACCGCTCTTGTGGGTTTTGCGTTTACGGCTTTGGGATACGTTAAACCGAAGAGTGTTCCTTTCTGGGAATTGTTCTGGTTTTCCTTGGTTGCAAACGTCTCACTTGTGGCTATGAACTTAAGTCTCTTGCTCAATTCAGTTGGCTTCTATCAGGTATGTACGTCTTTTGACGTATTATACATACGATATATGGTTATGATTTGGGTGCAGATTGCAAAATTGAGTATGATACCTGTGGTTTGTTTTCTGGAGAGACTGTTACATGCAAAGACATACAGTAGGAGCGTGATTATATCGGTTGTAATTGTGGTATGTGGAGTTGCTATTGTCACAGTCACAGATGTAAGTGTCAACTTGAAAGGCTTCATTGCTGCCGTGATTGCCGTCCTCGCTACAGCATTGCAACAAATTGTAAGTTTCACTATTATGTTACTACGTTCTTTTGTGTTACTTTTGTTTTGACTAGTGCATAATATACTAGTAAATTACACTTTTACATTGTATGTCATAGTGTAAATGATTTACCTCAGTCGTTCGTACAATGCTAATGTATGTGTTAGTGAATACGTGACTAATGTATAATATAATAAAAGGATCTGGTATGCTGTTCTCAGGAGCCTAGCAGGCATTTGGATTGATATATGCAATAGTGTTATTCTAGACAAACACCCTTTATATTAGTACATCTTGATGTGATAAACCATATCTTGTTATCGCTGGTTGTTCAGTATATGTCTATTTGGTGTGTTTCTGTGGTACGACGCGTTTATACTACAGTACTATAGTTAGAGCTTGATGTATTAAGTGATTAATCTAGTTCCTTGTAAGGATTTTAATCTGTTTGCATTTATTCTTTCAGTATATCGGCTCGCTACAGAAGAAACACAATGTGAGCTCTTTTGAGCTGTTAAGCAAGACAGCGCCAATACAAGCGGCTTCGCTTTTACCACTTGGACCCTTTCTTGACTATGGTCTCGTTGGCATGAATGTCTTGGATTATAGTCTAACACTGGGAGCATTTGTGAGTAACCAGTTCTTACTGCTCTCTCTCTCACACACACACATGCCTGACAGGGTTTTTCCGTATGCAGTTTTTTATCTCCGTATCTTGCATGTTGGCCGTGGGATGTAACGTGAGCCAGTATTTAGTAATCGGGAGATTCTCAGCGGTATCATTCCAAGTATTGGGGCACATAAAGACGGTGTGCATCTTGACAATGGGCTGGTTCTTCTTCAACGACATTATAACCTCGAAGAATATTCTGGGAATGGCCGTGACCGTAACCGGCATGGTCTTGTACGGAAGAGCATCGGAGGCCGACAAGACGGAGAGTGATAAGTCACAGGTTCCATACATAAAGAGTAACACGTTTACTGTTACGGACGAGGATATATCCTTGTTGCAAGGTGACGTGGCGGATGAGCTGGCGGTTAAGGATATTGAGCTGGGAATGAAGACCGCCTCTTAATAAACAGGTTTATACTCTTTTTGCTTAACATATTAATCCAAGCCGTATAAATATAATCAAAAGCATATATATAAGCAACATAATGTAATACTGGATGAATATCTTGTCCGAGAGATGTTAAAGAAATAAATATATTCCAACTTTGAAATAGCTTGTGTGTTTATGTGTGTGTGTGCGTGTACACTTATAACGTTTTCCTTGTGAATTTATTTATTTATTTTTAATTTCTAACCTTTATTTTAGTACACGAAGAATATTAACATATATGTTTACAAAAAATATGACTGTATGTGTGTGCGTTATAACATATAACAAACGATACAGTTATATACACATGTAAATGTTGTTTTTCTTTTTAACATGTATTAATCACTTACTGTGTGTGCTTGTACAATAGATGGATACAATAGGAACCATATATACCGTATTTACCATACGTAGCTAATCTCTTTGTATATTTCCGTACTCGCTATTATACATTGTGCGTGTGTGTGTGTTGTGTGGTGTTTGTGTACGTGCATACATTTAGTGTAATGTGGTATGGTAATTTATCAATGTTAATATAAATTTATGCAGGTTTCCAAACAACTTTTAAATTACTTAATCGTATTCAGAGCATATACAGTGTAACACAAGGTAAATTAATATTGTTTATTATAAACATTTATTTTAATATATTTTTACATATACATATCTTACAAAGAGTAAATTTATATTGTTCTTATGAAGGCGTGTGCATTTAGAAATATTATATTCTAAATATAATTAAATGTCGTGTATTCTTCAAAAGCTATGTGTATAATATCCGAAATATTAACATACATAAGTCGATAAACTACGATATCACATTAGAAATTTTATATAACATTATAAGCATTTAATAATATATATTACTGATGTTTCTCTAAGTTGTAATAACTAAATGTGAACTTCATAACCTTCGAAAATCTTTCTTATATAATCAAGTGACAACTTAACTCCGTATATGCCAACAAACATTACATGAAGTTATAGTAAAAACAAATAAATATGAGACATAAATAGATATATAGAGAATGGGTGAGTTAACTATAATGTTCATATGTATGTTTATACGCTCTTGTGTAGCATTTTTTTAGTTTAACACCGGTCGGCCTCCAACAATATAACTTATGAGGATAGTTACAAGTCACAAATTATAACCTAATAACATATATTAAGTATTACTTAATTAGTTAATACTTAATATTTAAGTTATTAACATGATTTATATAACTAATATGTACTATACTATTTTATATACATGTTATAAGTGTGTTTTACTTGTTTTTTGTGTTGCTATAATATTCATAGTCTAACACACAAAGCACACAACTACGTATACACTTGTACAAACATGTTGCATACTAAATTAAGTACCGTAATATGTTTAATAAATTCAACTTAGTACAATTATAAATGAAGGTTCGATAAGAACACATGGTCGTATATATTATTATTATAGATTAGCAAATTAAATTATTGCAAGCAACATGTAACAGTGTAACACACACACTATAGTATACATCTATAGTAATGTATACGATTAATAAAAGTAATAGAATTTATACATTTTAATCGTACTTAATAATGATTAATTTATTAGTAAGCCATTTATACTTTTTAACAGTTATATTTTATTGGATTGTGCACGTGGAGATTGATTATATAAAAATAAAGTTTTAATAAATGACTAGTGTACTACGTTTTTCATTGGTGATGAATTAAGATTACTAAAAGAAGAATAAGCTCTATATACTTTATTTTACGGTAAACATATAATATATATGTACACAGGAATACACATATATAAAAGGCATATAACATATGCATAAGATGTTTGTAAGCAATTTTAGTATACATTATATTAAACTTAACCCTTTTACCATTGTCTAATCTCTCTATACACATCTCTCACGTTATTGTTATTACTATTTATTTTCATAATTAGCCGGGACTTGTGGAGCCAAAAACCACTACTTTGTTTGATATCCCACATTATGAGAGTGGAATCAGGTGTCTTGTTATCTTTGGCCATCGAGTCAGTCCCAATGAGCAAATATACATAATAGTCTTACATATTCACCATTGTGTTATGTTTGATGCAGATCACATGAACAATTTATTTATGAGAACTTACTAATTACATTTGATATACTTAATAACAAACACTCAATTACTTGTATAATAAACTCAAGTCTGGTCAATTTAAAAAGTGTACCGTTGTATATGTTCTCTCACAAGACTTATTGTCGTGCATTTAAGAAATTTATCAACAAACTTTGACTTGAAGAAAATGTTAGAGAGACTTTACACACAAATTACCATGACAACGTTTAAGTGACGAACATACAATTTCACATAATAAATTCGATGATAACCTTAACTATCAAAGTTTTAATCCAAAGGGCACATGGTAACACGTAGTTTTAAGTGCCCATTCGGCATCATCACCTTGTATAACATTAAGTCTTTCAAGGTGAGGACATGAATGTGCACGATTGACAAACACAAGTGTTTTGCTAAATAAACTCTCCAAAGTTAAATTTGGATAACTTTAAGTACACGATCTTGTGAGTGCCTCGCAAATGATGAATCAGCTTTTGCTAATGAGCTTAGGTCGTTCAATACTCGGTTCCTAAGGAAAATACCCCCCCAAGTCGAGTGTGCCAATAGTACATTTAGTTAGGAGATCTAATCTCCCTTAAGCGAATGCTTAAGACTCACCCTAATGTAAACATAAGCATGCTTACTTGCTAGAGTATCCAACCCTTTAGCGTTGAGCCCGTAAAACAAACCCAAAGGGCATGCCTCAGGTGTTGTATCATGTAGCCTAGTGTCATGTATTAATGTGATATTATTTTCTAAGATGTAGGCTATCATGCCATAGCCCTTTAAATTCAAGAGTTACATTAGGTGCCATGAACGTGGCTTTCAAATGCCAACTCTAGAACCCTTTTTGTGAACCCTCAGAAATTTGATAAAGAAAAATTATCAACCAAGATCTCACGCCTACAGTTGGACAAGGACATGGATGTGCCCTTTGTGAGTGCTACTCCTAACTTGACATGGAAGAGAATGATGGAGACATGCCTAAACATTTGACCTTTGGAACATGCAGTTTAATAAGACTTTGTATGCACGAATTCCCCAACGTTAAGGGTGTTTAGAATTTGAGGTAGTACAACAGAAGGTTGTGTCTTGACAACATAAGCTAAAGCTTGCATTGATATAAGAAATGAGCTCATTTATGAACCCAAGAACTTACACTACATATACTACTTAATATATGTGATAAAGGCTCCCTATGTTTTTCAGTTTTGTAAAATAGGCTAGCATGGAATATCATTCCCAATAGAAATATACTTGGTGAGTTTAAGTTAACTATCCATCGATCCATAAACCTTAACCCAAGGGATTTAGGGCATGGGGTTAGAACAACCCTAGGGTTAGGTCAACCCTAAGAACATAAACTCACCAGAACCAATCAAGAACCTAACCGGGACATGGAAAATCAGGGTAAGAGTTTTTTTAAATAAAAGTGTTAACTTTGCCTAGAGTTTCATGTAAGTACCTAATAACACCCACCCGGACACCCAAGTGCACTAAGCATGTTAGTTTCCTCAACACCCAAAGCTTATTAATATAGTTTGTTAGGTAACAATAATCAACATCTAAAGTAAAAACGAGTTATAATAAAAACTATGATTCACTCTCCCTCTTTAAAAATGTCAACGTCCTCGTTGACATCTAACTCCAAAACTAAATAATGTTAAAGAAAATTAACCAAAACTAACATATCACTTTATGCGGAGTTAGTAAAAAGTTCACATAATTTTCATCAAATATTTCAAAATCGTTGTTCATTGAGTCATAAACTCAGTTGTCAAATGCATCACCTATGACATGAAGTCACTTATAGATCTTTGCACGTTTGCAAAATTGATGCAATTAGAAATTATATTGGAGGCTTTTAGTTAATGTTAATTATTGGCCCCTAGGTTAATAAGAAATAAAGCCTTGCTTTATTCCTTATACTTGATGACCCTATCATCAAGCACACAACATCTCAAATGCTTAACCCAATGCTTTCACATTTCTTTAAATTTTTAATGGTTCCACATCTCCTATGTTATGGTATTATAGCCTCACAATTCTACATCCCTCAATGTTTCTCATTACCCTATACATAAGGGTCTGCTACTATACCTATCCCTCGTTAAGTGTATAATACTACGCTAGACTAGGTATAAGACTTTTATTTAAAATCAAGCTCTTTTTCTTGATACGAGAGTACTATTTCTAAAACCCTGTTCCTTGTAGACATGTTAATCCGACTAGAGGTGTTCTCAGAGGCGCATGACTGTACACATGTATAATAAGATCATGTCAACTTGAAATTAACCCATCCACTTGGTGTGTCATTATTATTTACTTTTCATAACCGGCTTTGTACTCTTTCATAACACCAACTAATTTAGAAAGTAGATATAAGTTAACATACTTTTCTAACAAACCAATGTGAACAAGAAAACTCAAATATATCTAGTGCCTCAACTAGTGATCTTTAGATATCATGTGTCTCAAGTGACCCTATTGTACTCATTCTCAAAAGAGCACAACCACTAGGTTCATTTAATAATCTTAACTTTTTATCTCACTAAGTTTAAATATTAAATTTCAAAATCTAGTTCTCATATAAAAGTTTTCCTAAACTCATAATATTACACGTGTAGTCTTTTTGTAACATTATATCTATTTCCAACTCTTAAACTGATCATGTAATCATTTCCTTTGAAGTTATGAAGTTTTCCACTAATTCTAACAATTAATGTTTTTAACAAGCACCTATAAACTAATCCTTATTCTATAAATAATTATAATTTTGATATATTGATACTCTCAAATTAATAACAATCACCTAATGCTTAAATCTCAAGTTATTAACAAGTTGTTAATTAGCAGATTTGACTTTACACTCATATCAATTTATTGAAATGCAAGGGTTATATTATGAATACAGATTTTAATTAAAATGAAACCAAATTTTAATTTTGAGATGAAAATATAAGTATTCTAAAGTGTCGTTCATGAATTAGAAGAAATCATGAATCAGCATTTAGTTCATCTAACTTATTTAATAAGGTATCAACCTTTACATTAATGTTATCATGACACCGAAGTGCCACATCAACTCATATTTTAATTATATATTATAATTTAGTAGAACTTCCTAAACATGAATATGATATTTAGTTCAATAACTAAGATATATTATTCATTTTAAACACCTAGGAAATTATATATTACTCCCAATATTAAGTGTTACAATCTCAATATTCAACATATATTATATCATTACTTTGCTAAATCATTTATAATCAATCTTAAAAAGATTATCATAAATACTTTTAAAGTCTAAAGTTGTCAGAGTTTTAACCCAAAGGGCCAACACGTGGCAACACGTGGCTGCCAGGTGGCCATTTGGCGTCATCACCCTGTGTGAGCAACGCTAAGTTTCCCAGAACAACCCCAACGACCCCTAGGGTTAGACTCTAATGCCCAAGTGGACAGGAGACTTAGGGTTTAGCCTAATCTCCTTAGAATGTCTACCCCAGAACCCTTGAGGGATAACCCTAGTTGACTTAGGGTTTAGCCTAAGTCTCCCTAGAGTGTCTGCCCCCAAAACCCTTGAGGGATAACCCTAGTTGACTTAGGTCTTGCCCTAGAAGACCTAGACAGGCTCATGCCCTAACCCCCATCAAGGAGACGTGTGTTCCACACATACCCCAGGACAGAGCTAAGGCATTGTCACCCCTTGAGGAATCACCCTCATCCGGGAGTACAACCCCTTTAGGGCGACAAGGGGTACCCTGAACCACGACCCCTAAGGGTTTGAGTGGCCAAGTTATCTAGACCTAGGGCTAGTACTTAGTGAGGACACGAGTGTGCGCCGTAGGCGGACACGAGTGTTCTGCTAAGCAAACTCCCTAAGCTAGGTTTGGGATAACCCTAAGCACATGACCTTGCGAGTGCCTTACGAAAGGGCTTCTGCTAATGAGCTTAGGTTGTTCAACCCCTGGATTCCAAGGAGAACAAGTGTGCCAAAGCACACCTAGTTACGAGACCTAACCTCCCTTGAGCGGATGCCCAAGGCTTAGCACCCTAGTGCAAGCACAAGCATGCCTGTTTGCTAGAGTATCCAACCCCTTAGCGACAAGCCCATGACATAACCCCAAAGGGCGTGCCTCGGGCTTGTACCATGTGACGTTTAGCCCAGTGTCACATCTCCATGTGACACTGCCTTCCAGATGTGGGCTATCATGCCATAGCCCTTAGATTCAAGAGTTGCACCAAGTACCACAAACGTGGTTCCTAAATGCCAACTCTAGAACCCCTCAATGAACCCTCAGGAAAGGTAACGTGAACCTGTCAAACAAGATCCCACGCCCACAGTTGGACAAGGACACGGATGTGCCTTGCTTGGCCGTGAGTGCTACACCTAGCTTGACGTGGAGGAGGAGGTTGGAGACAAGCCTCAACCTCTGCCTCTTGGAACGTGCATTCCGACAAGACCTCCCAGGCATGGATTCGCCAACGTTAAGGGTAAGCTACCCCGAAGGTGGGACGTACCCCTGGCATCTGGAAGTTAGGGCGGCACAACAGAGGGTTGTACCTTAACGACACAAGCTGAAGCTTGCACCGGCAGAAGAGCAACGAACTCATTCATGAACCCAGGAGCTCTCCTACATAACTCTACCTTATTTATGTGACGGAGCCCCCCCCCCCTGTTTTCCTATATGAGTAAGTGGGCTGGCACTGAAATGCTAGCCCTTAGAGAAAATGAGTTGTCCAAACCTAACCTAAACCTAACCCCTAGGGGGGGTTTAGGGCAACCCTAGGGTTAGGTCAACCCTAGGGGTGTCCCTAACCCTTATTTTGACAAGCTATACTTTGCGAAAACCCCTAACCTGGAACGTCAAAACGGGGGAGAGTTTTCTAAATGGAAGTGCTAGCTTCGCCTAGAGTTTCTTGCAAATACCTAACGACACCCGGCCGGACCATCACTAGATACCCAAGTGCACTATGCGGGCCTGTTTCTTCTACATCTAGGGTTCGTCACATAATCCAGTAGGTAACAACAGTCAACGTCCAAAGTAAAAGAGGAGTCATAGTAGAAACTATGAAAAGTATAATATCTTAATAAATGAGGTGATAAAAACATGATATTTTTGAACTAAATATTGAACCATATGCTAGGGACTTTGAATCATGATTATAAGGGACACCATCTTTTTGAGCTACTTTAGTCACTTGATATCGTACTTTCATAGATATTAAATTAAACTCAAGGAATATCATCAATTCTTAAGATAGAACTAACAAGGAACTTAAGGAACACTATGAAACCTTGAATCAAGTAAATTCATACTTTTGTATGTTTTCTAAGTGTTCACATTTCCAAACATGATGCAAAATCAAAAACCGGCTTTTTGAATAACCATATTCGTTTGCAAGATGAAGTTGATACCAAAAATCAATACCAACTTCTAAAATCCCACCCGATACTGAATTTTCTAAAGAGGTACATGCCAAAATGAATATTCGACTATTTCTAGCTCATTGACACCTTCAAACATAACATATTGAATTTAATAAGTTTCCTTACTTTATTAATAAGTAAAGAATCTTAACTGATGTTCTTGTTGACCAAGGAATCACTTTTGTTCAAGAGCTTATCCCCTTAGTGCAAACAACGCTTTAAATATCAAGCATAAAGAGTTAACAATGAAAATGCACAAGTGTGCAGTGAATGCCTTTACTATGCAAGTCCTTTATTACTCAATAAACTAAAAATGTAAACGTATGTTTATAATATTTTTGTTTCTAGTAGATCACGCCATTTATCCCAAAATTGCATTGATAAGAATACATTACTAAATCCCTCTACTGCTAAAAGCTACCATTTTATCTTTTTTTTATGATCCCACATGAGACAACTTCATAATCAAGTTAGTCAATCTAGCTAACTTAAATATAAAATGCACACTTATAAATAATTAAGATTTCAAATTATATTTGTCTAAATCAAGTGACTTGAACTTAATAAATTATTCCACCTAATGTTACTTATAGTTAACATCATCAAAATATCGTGAATATCAGATAATACTTTGATTATATTGGATCTTATAATCAACTATTTAATATATTCATCATATGTTAATACTTAAATTTTTGTTATATTAAAAGTCTACATGATAGTTTGCTTATTGACTTACAATCTTAAAACATGTACTAAAGTAAGAACTTTTTCTGTACTTTCCATTAAAATGAAGTGTTCATCTTATGTTTGAATATGCCTCTTTTATTAAAGTCAAAGATGCACATTTGAACATATTAAGTCTTTTCCCGTTAGAACACTATTGTTAAACCCGATATTAGATCATGACCTAAGCCAAAAACTCAATGGACATTGTATATTTTCAAATCACATGTTATCCCAATTTTAAAACCCCTTAAAGAAAAAAAGTAAATTAATTAATAATGTGCAAACTTAGCATATCACATAATCCACTTCACAAGACTTAGTTTACAAGCCAGAATAAACTAATTTGCCATATCTTGTGGAAGTGTGTAATATGTTCATGAACAAACATAAGATAAAGTAACTTAGTAAACATAAAGTAAAGTAAACTAGCATGTAACTTGGAAGTGTTTTTTGAATGCTACCTTCAACATCAAAGTCCATAACCCACACCAACTTACCAAGCATGTGTTATCTAAAGAGTTAAAAATCTTAGAACCAACTCTCAGCATAGAATTTAGACATGTTAACCGAAAGTGATAAAGTACTTGTAGAACTTAAAACTATCTAATACTTGAAACACAATACCACTTTAGGCAGTCCTGACTGTAGAGAACATGTCTCCAATGTCAATTGTCAAAGTTTTAACTTGAAGGGCTAACATGTGGTTGCCAAGTGGTCATTCATAGTCATCACTTTGTGTGAACAACACTAAGTCTTTTAAGACAACCTTGAAAGTTTAACTTAAATGTTTAAATAAATATAAGACTTACGGTCCTACCCTAAGTCCCCCTAGAATGACTACCCTCTGAACCCCAAATGATAACCCGAATAAACTTTAAGATCTTGCCACATGAGATGTCATAGTTTTTACTACAACTCCTCTTTACTTTGGTTTTTAATGAACTTAACATATCTACATGTTTTTACCACAATAAATATCATGTGTTAAAGATAATAATCTTAATTAAAATGTAAATATAAAAATATATTATATTAAGGGTGATATTCAAATTCATTGCCTTTAATATTTTAATTATAAGTATCTATGCAAATTCAATCCCTTAATTTAAGTAAAAAAAGTTAAGGGCTAATGAGTGAGAATCAATTGCCTTTAACATAATTCCTTAATTTAAGTTAAGAATCTAAAACCCTTAACTTTTCTTTTTAAGAAGAGTTGGTGCGAATCAAATGCATCCTTAACCCCACTTAACTTATGTGACCCTAAGTCTTTTTCTTATGTACGCATTTAAAGTCTAGAAGGGCTCTTTTAGAAAACTTACCATTACTCACATAACGTGATGGCAAATGACTAATAATTAATTATGTATTGTCATATGTTGATCATTTGAGTCAAAATTTTAATATGTTAAACATGTGTGCCAATTTAATAAATTCAAAATTGTTGATCTTATTATACTCTAATTCCAGTATGACATGAGTAATACTAATGATAGAATTTATTAGAGCTTTTTACATATTTTAAGATGGTTATAATCAATATGATGAAATCTTTTTCACAATTTTTTTTGTAGGAAATCAATATATTGTTGTGATTTTTAATTCCTTGACTTGCTGGTTAAAATTACTTGAGTATATAATATTGCAACACTCTTATGAAGAGTGAAACTTTTAATTAATAGTTTTATTATAAAAGTATTAAAGGTATTACGCACTTAATTAATTATGTGTTAAATACTTGTCCATTCTTATACCATTTACAAATTAGTAATTTAGTTAATTGATTTAATTGAACATTTAAAGACATTGAAATATGTGAATAACACGTGTTTAAAACCATATGTGATGATTATTTAAAACTTGATTGATATCTTTTTATTTAATGTATGATTTTAAATTACATGTTGAGTTTATGTCATAGTTTTCATTATGACTCCTCTTTACGTTGAATGTTGATTATTGTTACATACCAAACTATGTTGATAAGTTTTGGGTGTTGAGAAATAGGCCTGCTTAGTATACTTGGGTATTTAATGATGGTCCGACTGGGTGTCATTAGGTACTTATAAAAAACTTTAGGTAAAGCTAGCACTTCCATTTAGAAAACTCTTATGATTTTACATGTCTTGGTTAAGTTCCTTATGAGTTCGACATGTCAGATATGCTTTGAAATACCCCTAGGGTGTTTGGAGGGATTGTGACAAGGTTGCCCTAACCCCACATTGTAAACCTTTTGGGTTAGGGTTTAGGAGTCGATGGGTCATTAACTTAAACTAATGATATTTCGTGTTAGCTCACTTTACAAAATAGGTTATCTTAAACTCACTAAGTATATTTTTATTGGGAATGATATTCCGTGCTAGCTCACTGTACAAAACAGGAAAACAGGGGGGAGGGGGGCTCTATCACATATATTAATAGTAAGAGTTTCTAGGTTTATGATTGAGCTCGTTATTCTTTTACTGGTGCAAGCTTTAACTTGTGTTGTAAAGACACAAACCCTTTCTTGTGCTGCTCAACTTCCAAACGATAGGGTACATCCCACATTTGGGGTAGCTTATCCTTAACGTTAATGAATTTGTACATGGGAGGTCTTATCAGAATGTATGTGTGAGCAATGCCAAGTCTTCTAAGACAACCCATATAACCTAACTCAGATGCTCAAATAGGCATAAGACTTAAGGTCCTTCCTTAAGTCCTCTTCAATGACTATCCTTTGAATCTTAGAGGATAACTCAAGTAAACTTTAGGATCCTACCCCAAAAGACCTAGATAGACTCATGCCCCAACTATGCTAAGAAGACATGCTTTACACATACCCCTGTGACATAGCGAAAGCATCATGACTTACCCCTTAAAAATTCACCCTCATCGGGGAGTACAACCCCTTTAGGGTAACAAGGGGTGTCCTGAACCACGACTAACCCCTAAGGGTTCAAGTGGTCAAGTTATACCTTAGTCCTAGGGTTAGTACTTAGTAAGGACACGAGTGTGCACCGTAGGCGAACACGAGTGTTCTACCAAGTAAACTCCTTAAGACTAAGTTTGAATAACTTTAAATACACAACCCCATAAGTGCCTCACAAAAGAGCTCTTATTAATAAGCTTAGGTTGTTCAACCCTTGAATCCCAAGGAATACACCCATAGCCAAGTGTGCCGATAGCACACCTAGTTACGAGGCCTAATCTCCCTTGGGCCGATGCCCAAGGCTTAGCACCCTAATGAGAACACAAGTATGCCTACTTACTAGAGTATCCAACCCCTTAACGTTAACCCTATAAGACAACCCCAAAAGGTGTGTCTTAGGTGTTGTACTATGTGCCATCTAGCCTAGTGTCGCATCTTCATGCGGCACTATTTCCCAAATGTGGGTTATCATGCCATAGCCCCTTAGACTCAAGAGTTGCACCATGTGCCATGAATGTGGCTCTCTAATGTTAACTCTAGAACCCCTATGTGATCCCTCAAGGACTCAGTAAGGAAAGCTCGACATGGAGGAGGAGACTGGAGACAAGCCTCAACCTCTAACCCTTAGAACGTGTAGTTTGACAAGACCTTCTAAGCATGGATTCACCAATGTTAAAGGTAAGCTATCCCAAAAGTGGGACATACCTCTACTATTTGGAAGTTACGGCATCACAATAAAGGGTTGTGCCTTCAGGACATAAGCTAGAGCTTGCACATGCAAAAAAGTAACAAACTCAGGCCCTTCACCTGTTTTCTTGTTTACATAAGTGGGAATATACTTGGTGAATTTAATTAACGACCCATCAACCCATAAACCCTAACTTGTCAAACTTAAGGGTATTTCTAAACATATCCAACATGCCGAACTTACTAGAACTAACCATTAACCCAATTAAGACACAAAAAATGAAGGTAAGAGTTTTTTAAAAGGTAAGTGCTACCTTCGCTTAGAGTTTCTCATCCGGCTGAACTACCCATAAACACTTAAGTGGATTAAGTAAGGTTGTTTATCACTACATCTAGGGCTTGTTAACATAGTTTCGATAAGTAACAATAATGAACGTCCAAAAAGGATATATACTAGAAATAGAATATATTCTGCATATTTTTTATTAAATAAATAAAAATATGAAATGCAAATACATGTATACACACACGTTAACACACATGCATATGTATATATAATATTTTTCACGAAGTTTTTACTTATTTAAACATATCAAAAATATATAAAATTTAATTATCTATAGAATGTACTTGTATACAATATTATAAGTATATAATTTCATCCAACCATATTTTATATTTTTATAATAAAATCAATTTAAATGTTAACAAAAATTAAGGATGCACATATTAATTAGACCATGAATATTATAAATATATTTTAAAGTGGTTAAAAATTTTATTACAAATTGAAGATAAATTTTTATTACAAATTAAGATCCACCCCCAAAAAAGCTAAGTGTTATATAATAATTAACGATTATATTATAGACCTTCATCTTCATCTTGGCTTTCTTATTGCTTTATCAAAGTCTCCAATAGCATTGGAACTAAGGTAAAGCTTGTTTTTAAAATGGAAGTTTGCCGAACCTCTTTCTGAGTCTGCATATAATGTACTAATGCATTGTGTACGTGTCTGTTGATATGTATACATTATTATAACATAAACAGTGTTATATATGATTTGGCATTATATATTAACTTGAATCAATTCTACATTAATACCTAGAGTTCAATTTCTTCATCCTGAAGTGCCACCTCATAGTGTTTATTAGTGGAAGTTACGAGCATGTAAAATATATATACAATGAATTATACATGTATATGGATATGTAAATGCTAACTCTTTGTACATTAAGAATTAAAAAGAGTACACATGTACATATAACACGTACATTGTAGATTGTGTGTGTAAAGTGGTATCCATATGAGAATTTTTGAAATTGAACAAATATTACATATATTGAATAATACAATTTTTATTATTTATAAGTAAATCTCACTCACACACGCACACAATGCATGCACGGGTCGGTAGAAAGCCTGACAACAACTGGGTCGGTAGAAAGCCTGACAACAGTTGTTGTCGGGCCTTCAACTGCCCCATGAGCTTGGCTAGCATTGGCTTTGCTTAAGCCAGCCCAA
Source organism: Selaginella tamariscina (assembly GCA_003024785.1). Lineage (NCBI taxonomy): Eukaryota > Viridiplantae > Streptophyta > Lycopodiopsida > Selaginellales > Selaginellaceae > Selaginella > Selaginella tamariscina. Next base: position 186,037 of record PUQB01000044.1, read on the forward strand.
CTAGGCTTGGCAGAAAGCCCAGCAATAGTTGCTCCCGGGCTTTTGGCTGGCCCATGAGCTCGACCAATGCTGATCAAGCTCAAGCCATCCTAGCCAGGGGAGGCTGGCAGTAGTTGCTGCCGGGTTTTGGGCCGCCCCTTGAGCTCGGATAGAGCTGGTGAGCTCAAGCCAGACTCAGTAGTTGCTATGGGGCTTTGAGCCACCTCCTAAATGTAAATAAATGCAAGAAAAGAAGAATCGATGATAGAAGATTACTTGATTTGCTTGCTCTCGTGCCACTTCAAATGGATTTCTTCTCTCCCGATGGCGACATAAATTAAGGTAGAAGATTACCTGATTTACTTGCTCTCGTGCCACTCCGAATGAATTTCTTCTCTCCCAATGGCAACATAAATTAAGGCAGAAATTAATGCAGAATGACAATATACTAAAATAATGAGAATACTTTATCTGTATTATTTTTTAAATTTTAATTATATATATTAAAATAAAAGTATAAAATATATAAAATATAAAATATATGTTTATATAAAATACACATTAAACATAAAAAATAATTTTTATTTTATTTAAAAAAGATTATGAAAAAGGTGGCAACCTTGTAGGTCGTTAAGGGTAGATAAGGAACCCCCACCTCTCTTAAATTTTCTTTATAATTTTGCATTGTCCATTAAGTTAAGCGAAATCATTGCCTTTAGTGGTCAAACTCTTAAGTAAGTTAAGGTCAATGCCCTTAGCAGTTAAACCATTCAAAAGTTAAGTAAGTGGTTACTCAACTTAAGGGCAAGTATGAATCAATCTTTCCTTACTTAAGCCCATTTAAGTTAAGTGTGGTGCGAAGCGACCCTTACAAATTTGTTCTAAGTTTCTTTAAAGTATTTATTTTAATAAGTATTAATTTTTAAGTCTAAACAAGGTCATGCCCTAACCCTAGCACAAAGGATTAAAAAACTAATAACTTAAACAATTAATTCCACATAAATAAATGTAAATAGACAGGTTCATTTACATATGTGTGTCTGTGTGTGTTATTTCATATCTTACATATATAATATTTCCATGAAGTTGCAAGCAAATTTATCTTTTAAATTTATTGCTACATCAGTTTTTTATTTTAATAAACATGTATATACACTTTATGCACGTTCTTTAAACATAGTAGGTGTGTTAAACTGAAAAACATATCCTAATATGAATATATATGTGTTTTAGTTATAAAATATGAATATATAATTCAAACTATGGAGCTTTGAATATTTTATATGCATCTGGAGTAATTAATTTAATTACATTTGTCGTGTCAATTAATTAAAAGTTAAATAATCATAATTCATATTGTCCTCGGAATATACCAAATTTCTAGGAATATTTGCTAATTAAACGCTCCATTAGTGATAGAATATGCCGGAACTCACTTGGAATCTAAGCATATACTCGACCCTTAAGTCGAATTAAGCTTAATTTAATATTATCTAATATTTTACAACATCTAACGGTAAATACTACGTACTTATTATCACATTGTTTCAGTAGGTGTGAAGAAGAATGCGATATAACAGAGATTTTAACAAAAAGTTAACTAACGCACTAAGCATTAATATTTTATTAAATTAAATTTGAACATGAAATATATTAATTGTTATTTAAACACGGTTTCATATCAAATATTTATTACATATGTATATATATAGATAATATATATATATAAAGGTCCAATGGTGATCTAATGGCATTTGAACGGCCTCGAAGTATATTCTGAGTATAACTATGAATATCGATTTGGTGCCATTTGAACGGCCTAGATCTTTTGTTCATCAACTTACCTAACATATTTGTTAAACAACGACTTGTGATGCATGTTGAAGGAAAGTAAAGCAATCCCTTAGAAACTAGATTAAACTCTAGAGAAATATATATCACTAGTTGTTTAGCCTTTAATAAATGTTTGCCGTATTGTTTGTGGTATAGCATGTTATCCATTCGGGTATGAGAAGATAGTAAAAGACCATGTAACAACTACATGTTGTTTATTTGGTGACAAGGCAATAGTTGGCATTACTTCCAGCACACGATCGTAAATAATATTATTCTTTATTCTCTAAACAGTGAAAACTACTAAAACAAGCTTTTGTATCAGTAGGCAGGTTTCTTGTGTGCAGGCTTCTCCTCTGGCTTGTATACTGGTTTGTACTCTGGCTTGTATGCTTTCTTCTCCTCAGGCTTGTATGCAGGCTTCTCCTCTGGCTTGTACGCCTTCTTCTCCTCAGGCTTGTATGCAGGCTTGTCCTCTGGCTTGTACGCCTTCTTCTCCTCAGGCTTGTATGCAGGCTTCTCCTCTGGCTTGTATGCCTTCTTCTCCTCAGGCTTGTATGCAGGCTTCTCCTCTGGCTTGTACGCCTTCTTCTCCTCAGGCTTGTATGCAGGCTTCTCCTCTGGCTTGTATGCCTTCTTCTCCTCAGGCTTGTATGCAGGCTTCTCCTCTGGCTTGTACGCCTTCTTCTCCTCAGGCTTGTATGCAGGCTTCTCCTCTGGCTTGTACGCCTTCTTTTCCTCAGGCTTGTACGCAGGCTTCTCCTCTGGCTTGTACGCTGGTTTGTACTCTGGCTTGTATGCCTTCTTCTCCTCTGGCTTGTTGTACACTGGTTTGTACTCTGGCTTGTATGCTTTCTTCTCCTCAGGCTTGTATGCAGGCTTCTCCTTTGGCTTGTACGCCTTCTTCTCCTCAGGCTTGTATACAGGCTTCTCCTCCGGCTTGTAATCTGGTTTGTACAGTGCATAGCAAACAATAATATGATTATCATGCAATTGATTGGATGGAACAAAGAAGTTTGCTGTACTTACCAGGCTTCTCCTCAGGCTTGTTATAGACAGGCTTCTTATCGCTTGGAACATAACTACCTGCATTATAGTAGTCATTAGCTTGCACATCGGCTAACAAGCCGAGGCAAACAGCTGCTGCAAGAAATCCCAAAATGGCTAGGCGAGCCATAGCGACAGTAGTAATCTAGAACAAAGATCAACTGCAGTGGATACTTGGCTTCATGCAGAATGCCTGCTTTTATATGTGACGGTAGATGTGCGACATGTAACGTGAATAACAACGTGAAAGTCAGCACGATAACATAGCAATCGTCACGTACGTATCACGACGCTCTATATGTTCTGAATTATTTTTGTCAGCAAAAGTTTGTACATACATGCATGTCTACAAATGGACCACAAACGTTCACGCGCACACGTAAACACACACACACAGGGCAACTTTTTGAAAAACAAGGTTTATCTGTCCACACACACACACACACACACACATACATATATATGTGTCTTTTCTATGTATGTGTATACATCCCACACACAGACACAGGTTGTTTATATCATAAATTATTCCCCCAACAATTCTAGCATTAGAATATTCTAAAGAATGTTCTTCCAGAAATTTAATAACGTTTATATTTTCAATTGATTTTACGCTGCAACTTAAATAAAGATGGCTTGATCCACATTAAACTCATAATGGTAATAACTTCCTTAGTTTAAAAGTTAATTTACTAGTATTATTTTTCATAATTAGCATTATGAAATCCTCACATTTGAAGTGTACAGGTGTCGTGAGATCGAGAGTCATGTTTTCATTAATCAACATGTAAGTAATATAAATTCCTTGATTTTTTACTAATCAGCATGCAAATAAATAAATTAGTCAAAGAATATAAACATCTATCTGAGATTATATATTTAGTATTGAACGCAATTATAAATTAATTAATTTGATATTTACTTAATGTAATTACTTTTGTTAATTTATAAATTAGGTATTAAATTTGAAAAGCAAAAAATGTGTCCCGCCTAAATGTACAGTACAGGCACAATGTGATAGGCAATTAGGTAGAAATTTTTTGTACATTTAAGCATATACATTCTATTCCAAATCTAGGGTTCTAGTATGAAGCAAACACAACACAACAACAAATTACACTAAAATAAGAGGTAATTTTATGATAACATATTTATATGATTCTTCTTCTATTTCTCTTCACCATAACCTGAATTATTACTGCTCTAAATATATTTCATCTAATAAGTATAGTTTAAGTGTAGATATATAACACATGTGCCACACACACACATTTGTCTGCGATGTACAGTGTATACACATTAATACTTAATATAACTTAATTATTTGGTTGAGCTATTATGATATAAACTATGCATCATTGTATAGCATTAGAAGAGTTTAGTATCTGGAATTATAATATAGTTAATATTAGATTATGTAAAATGTGGTACAGTGCACTCTCTCTCTCTCTATGTTCTCCCATACACACTATATAAGTGCGTGTTTGCTCTTTATATATATTCACATGTGTGTGCTCCTGTATGTCTGGTTTTTTCACACAGGTATCTCTCTATGTACTATGTATGTACATTGTACACCCATACACACAATATAAATATGGATTTCACTTTATCTATCTATCTACACACACACACACACACATTGTAAATATGACAAGAACTGTTCCCCAGAAATGCTTAACAGATTAAATGTGAAATCAAGATTCACCTTTCTAGGTATGTTAAGATTTAATTGACATGATGAGATTACTTACTATGTCATTTATATTTTATTAGTTATAATTTCATTGGTTGTGGTGATTATAGTCAAGATCGAGAACAACTCTTTTTTTAAAGAATATTCACCGTATATGTACGAGCATAACGGTGAGTCAAAGTATATAATTTTCAATTTCTTGGCTTATTATGGACATACTTTAGAATATTCTAGTATATGAGAATATGTTTTTAAGAAATATGCTTTTACATCCTTGTATAGTTGTTTGTGAGACTATTTAAGCCATAATAATGTTAATGAAAAACATTATATTCAGCAATGGCTTTGTATACGAGTAAGTTTTCAAAGTTTAAGCATTAATTCATAGTCATTGTTATATTTAATTTGCAGTAGTGTCAGCATTATCTATTTTGTTATTACTCCATGCATCGGAGGCAACTCGCTCCCCATTGGGTTTCAACATAAAAAACCATTTAAAACTAAAGGTCCATACGTTATTGGTCACCGCGGTGCTTTTGGCGAGTTCCCTGAGTCTTCAGCTCCAGGCTTTAAGGTATGTATATATGTGTGTGTGCACGTGTGCGTGCGTATGTAACTTGTATATATTACTAAGTTACTAAAATGCAGCAAGCTATCGAAAATGGAGCTGATTTTCTTGAGACAGATATTATGGCAACTAAAGACGGATATCTTGTTTGTCTTCACGACGTAATTTTAGACGCTATCACTGATGTTGCTAACCACACAGAGTTTAGAGATAAGTTAAGAACATATGAAATTTATGGCATTAACATGACAGGCTATTTTCTAGGTAAGATGTTGTATGAATATAATCTATACGATTGTTTACCACTTTGTTTGATACAGTGGACTTCACACTGAAGGAAATTAAAACTCTTCGTCTTAATCAACGATATGCTTACCGGGATCATTCCCACGACGGTAACGAAACTATATATCTTTTAAAACAAGAACTTAATAGTCTTTTACACTTTCAGGATTGTATCAAATTCTTACGTTTGAAGAGTTTCTTGCAATTTTCTGAATGCGGATAGAGTAGTTGGTATTGATCCTGAAATTAAAAATTCACCTTTTAGTAACAAACACGTAAGTAAATAAAAATATTTAAGTAAAATAATTGATATAAATTTTTATATAGGTGAAATGGGACGATGGTAAACTCCTTGAAGATAAGATAGTGGAAACACTAGCAAAATATGGGTTTAATGCACCATACATGTCTAAACAGTGGTTACAAAGGCCGATTTTCATTCAAACTTTCGCACCTGGGGCAATATTTAGAATTGTGAACCAAACTCAAGCTCCAAAGATTTTCAGTATTGGTGGTTTGAACGGTCTTGCAGAGGGTTCTAACTTAACATATGGCGACTTTACTACAGATGAATATCTAGAGTACTTTGGTCAATACTTACTTGGAGTCTCTGTTCAGAAGAACGATATTGCACCAGTTGACAGTTCGAACCGGCTCATGCCATTGACGACTGATATAGTTGACAGGGCTCATGCTCTTGGTCTCCAGATTCATCCTGCTGTGTATCGGAACGAGGTGGATTCTTTACCATTGGATTTCAAGGATGATCCTTATCGCGAGCTTGATTTTCATATAAGGAAGGTTGGTGCTGATGCTGTAATTGTGGACCATGTTAAAACTGTTGTATCTTACCTCAAATGCCTCGAGTCTGGAACTGCAGCTGAGTTATGGGTTAATTGTAGCTCCATCTGTGAATTGTTATAACTTTTCTTTCGAATATTAACACTCTTTTAAACACTGTGTGTACATATTAAATACAAATGTATATAGATAACGTGGTAACGTAGATACATTACAATAAAACTCGCGGGTATATACGGAGAGGAAGACCTTGCATGTCTGTCTCTAACACACACACACACAAACACGCACTATATACAAACATGTATTATGTGAGGGATGTTATCGATACAGTGTGGACTCAAGAGTGATATATCACATTGATCAGGTTTATTCAAACTAACGACACGTTCGGAATGAGATGCTATATACTAATAATAAAGTGTTTAGGGTTTAGGGTAACAGGGGAGGGACAATGGCCGTGCAGGAGGCGATGGCGGCTGTCTTCCAGCTCCAGGTAATACTTTTCTTGCATAGAATCTATGAATGCTATCTATTTGTTCGTAATCGCAGGCGCCTCGATTAACTACAGCACTGAGAGCTCTCAACAAGCAAAATGAGCGATTTTTTGACATTGATAAGGCATATCTTGACAGAAAGAGTCTTCTTGAGGCCCTTAAACAGCAAAAGTATGACATTTCATGTATATGTGTGTGAAACATAACACTCTCCTTTGTATACACACACACGTGTATGTATATGTATGTATACGGATGCTAATTCCATGTTTTCTCCAGGACGAAGAACGTCTCTGTTGGTTCTACAAGGCTCGCACAAAAACTTGTTGGTCTTGGGATGCTGGTAACAGACGATTTATATACTACTGCATTACATTCATATTGGATATTTTATCAGCTTGTACATACATCTTTGCATGCTAGCATAAGATGTTTAACCCCCTTACTGCTATTTGTGAACAGCTCCGGGTGAGATTTGCCAGGCATATGAGGATTTTTTGAACACAGTTGGGGAGCTGCTCGGTGGGGAGGTGGCTTCTGAGGAGCTACACGAATCAGCAAGCATTGTTTACGACTGCTTGCACGAGATGAAGATCACTAATCGTGACATTAAGGAGAGAAGGTGCACATTCATATTTGTGTGTGTGTATGTTGTGTGAACTACTTCGTATAATGTGTGCAGGCTCGTGCATATGCGCGCGCACGTATAAATTGTACATATGTATATGTTTGTCTGTATGTGGGTAAAGGTTCTTCAGTTATTACTTAAATTTGTACACATGCACACATAATGCATGTATGATATATATATATATATGTGTGTGTGTGTGTGTGTGTATTTACATACAAGTTTGGTTCAGGCAACAATTGACAGACTTATTTGGTTTCGTCAATGAAGTCCACATCCAGAAGGCGGCAGAACTTTCGCATATTCTCCATAAATGGAGCCGACAGAATGCAAATATTCGCAAAAGTGACTCGCGTGAGGAGGACGAGTTCGAGTTCGGAAGCGACCTGGATTTCCAGGTACCAAAACAACAAGATTCCAGTGAATATTCAGCAAAAAACTCTTTCCAAGATTCTGGAATATCCTCTGAAACCATAAATCTGAGATGGGTGCATAACATATGCAAAAATGACGAGCTTTCTTTTGCGGTTTGCCGTGTTTTAGACTCCACGGACTCTGGAGATCAAGTGAGTGTATATGTATATATAAGTGAAACTTACATGTACATATATATCATCATCTACTTTTGCTAACATGGTCGTTTTCCATCATAGATTGCAGGTATCCTGTTTGATTTGATGGGAGACAACAGTTTCGAATATATTCAAACTATGCTTAAGGTTCATTATCTTTATACTTTTATTCATCGGAATATACATTGTGGGTATGTACCCACACCTGCATACACACACAATATAGGACAGGTTAATATTATTTCTATTGTGCACATTTCCAGCACCGCAAAGAATTAGTTGAAGCGTTTCACAAGGGATTATCTGTACTGAAGTCCGAAAAGCCTTCCCAGGCAAACCAAGGACGCATGCCGAGCTATGGGACACAGGTAATTATTGTTACATACACCGAATAACTGTTATACGTACACAGGTGTGTGTGTGTGTGTGTGTGTGTGTGTGTGTGTAGAGGGAGGGGGAGGGAGGGATTTTGCTACATTTGTATTTGTACTAACATTAATTGTATGTGCAGGTTAGCGTGCAAAGTAGTTTGGATCGACAAATTGATAAGATACGGCGGAAGGAGGAGAAAAAGCAAGGAAAACGAGAAGATTCCGAATTCGAATCTGTGAGTAGTTTTTCTGCTCTCATGGAAGCGAGTGAGAGAACACCAGAAGGCATTGAAGGTATACTGATAATTATTGAAGTATTGTAATTCTACACTGTCAATGGTTGATACAGCTCTCTCTCTCTACTATTAACTTAATACATTGTTAATAATATGTTATTTTTGAAGGTTTGATGGGCAAAGGGGATGACCATGTTGGCATATCTGGAACTGGGCTGCCACCTGGTTCTGTAAGGAAGGTTTTTATGAAGAAGTTCATGTACCCCTACACCAACCTCGTCGCTGCAACCTGGAGAAACACTGGTAACTATATCATTAATGTAATATATAATTTCCAATGTACTATTTGATATAGTATCTACAATGAGTATACACATATCGTAGTTTATCAACATAAACTTATGCAGGTTAATATTTCCGAGCTAGACGATATCACACAGACAGCTTTTGAGGGATACAAGACACTTAATCGTATTCAGAGCAGAATATTCCCTACTGCATATTATAGTAACCAAAATATATTGGTACGGGCTTTCTGCTCTTTGTATACATGTATATATAAAAGTACATGCACACACACATACGTACCTTCATAAATATCACTGTCGTATGGATAAAGATTTTTATGGGCAGGTATGTGCACCGACTGGAGCTGGAAAAACCAATATTGCAATGATAACAGTACTACATGAGGTACCATAGCATTGTTTGTTTCAAACATCTGTTTTAATCGACCTTTTGCAGATACGAAGGCATTTTACTTCTGGTATCTTGCACAAGGATGAATTCAAAATTGTCTATATCGCTCCTATGAAGGTATGTGTGTCTGTGTGTGTTTTTGTGTGCGTGTGTGTACTTGTGTCTGAGTGTTCGTGTTGATATATAAAGGTTACTTTAAAAGCGGATGATCAAGCAGCTTATAAGCTGTTTTATACGACATATATGAATGGTTGTGTATATTTGTATATATGCTATGCTAATCATTAAGGGGGGATTGATGTTTTATAATAGGCTCTTGCATCCGAAGTTACCGCAGCATTTAGCCGAAGACTTGCACCATTAAACGTGGTTGTGAAGGAGCTTACAGGGGATATGCAACTTACCAAACGGGAGCTTGAAGGAACACAGGTTCTCTCAGAACCTCTATGCGCACGTGTGCTAATTGCATATAGAGATATACACACATAGATATCTTACTAATAGTAATTGGCTTTCAGATGATTATAACTACCCCTGAGAAATGGGATGTAATAACAAGGAAGACTAGTGACATCTCACTTGCGTCTTTAGTGAAGTTATTGATTATTGATGAGGTTCATCTCTTAAACGATGATCGTGGTGCTGTTATTGAGGCTTTAGTTGCGAGAACCTTGAGACAGGTATTTATTCACTTCTTATCATAAATGCATTACATGTACACATTGTACAATTATTCAACGTTGTGTACGATGTTTATTTTAAGGTTGTGTGCTAACCAGGTGGAGTCGAGTCAGAGCATGATCAGAATCGTTGGGCTTTCAGCAACTCTTCCCAATTACGCAGAGGTTTGCTATTACTTATAGTTTATTTATAATCTATCGTGCATACACGTACATACACTGACATATATACATTATCCTTTGATCTGCAATGTGTGTATATCGTATTATGCATTATATGAATTCTTCTATTTTAGGTCGCTAAATTTTTACGAGTAAGTCCGGAGACTGGTTTATTCTATTTTGATGCCAGCTATCGGCCTGTACCTCTCAAGCAACAATACATAGGCATCAGCGAACCCAATTACGTCCTTCGCAATAATATCATGAACGAAGTCTGCTACGCAAAGGTAGATGTGTGTGTGTTGACACACTTAATATTTATTTACACGTATATAGAATAATATATAATTATTCTGTACAGATTCTGGAGGCTATACGTCAAAATCAACAAGCAATGGTTTTTGTGCATTCAAGAAAAGATACATTCAAAACTGCAAGAATCTTGGTATCTCTCTCCTCTCTCTCTCTAACATGATCTGCATGCTAGTTTAACTATATACTGGAATCGATGTCTATAGTTTAAATTGTTTATCTGTGATTCAAACAGGTTGAGATAGCACAAAAGTCTGGCGATCTTCACGCATTCATAAATACGGACCATCCTCGATATGGAGTGATGAAGGTATTGTCCCTTTAGTTAAATACCCATGTAGGTGTGGGCCAATAGTAAGGTATCACGTATGTGACTGCGTATGCATATATAACCCAGTAGGAATATGTAAGACGTACTTAACTGTCTACATTTTCGCGTTTATAATACTTATTTAGCATGTATGCATGTGTAATGTGTGCAATCATATATATATATATATATATATATATATATATATATATATATATATATATATATATATATATATATATTCAACAGAGCGTGTATTATGGTGTGTGTGTGTGTGTGTTTGCATGTATAACACACACGATCGCTTGGCATGTATGTAGCGTGTACATATGTAGATCAAATGCATACGAATGTATGAACGTGTGTGTGTATGACATTCTAACTATGCATATATATGTATACCAAGATGTCTATGTATATATGCGAACATATTGTGCTATGTATATGGTATTTTATACACGTGCGATGCAGAGAGAAGTTTCTACCGCCAGAAGCAAGGAAGTGTCGGAGCTTTTCGAGTCTGGGTTTGGTGTGCATCATGCTGGTATGCTACGCTCTCAAAGGAACTTAACAGAGCGTTTATTCTCTGAAGGCCTCTTAAAGGTAACACACATGCGCGCGCATTAACTACATAGACACACACACACAGAGTTAAGGGTTTAGGATGTGTAACACCCCCGTCTCCTATCTCTCTCTCTCTCTCTCTCACACCACACACAGACACACACACACATGCATGTATTTGTATTTATTTTGACAAATATATATAACGCACTTATCTTTGCAGGTGTTGGTTTGCACAGCAACATTGGCATGGGGAGTAAACTTACCAGCTCATACCGTTATTATCAAGGTAGTCTCCTTGTAAAGCATTTCTTATATATGTATGTATGTATACACATTTGTAATTCCTGATTGGAACAGGGAACGCAATTATACGATCCAAAAGCAGGAGGATTTCGAGAACTTGGTATTCTCGATGTTATGCAGGTATTGAATACGTCCTTTAAATGTGTGTGTTCTTGTGCGTTCATTTAAATTGTTTTTGCAGATATTTGGAAGGGCAGGACGTCCCCAGTTTGATTCGAGTGGAGAAGGCATTATAATAACCACGCACAACAAGCTTGTGCATTATCTACGACTAATGACACATCAGCTGCCTATTGAAAGCCAGGTATGTTCATAGCGCAGCATATATACTTAAACGCATGTGTAAATATACAGTTGTGTGTTTGTGTGTGGCATGGAGTTGCCCTCTCATGCATCCCATGTATATTTGTCACACACACACGCGCGATCTTTCTTCTCATTATATATGTGCATACATTCTTTGCAGTTTGTAAACTCTCTCAAAGATAACTTGAATGCGGAAGTTGTTCTTGGTACGGTCACAAACGTACGTGAAGCTTCAACATGGTTGAGCTACACGTATCTTTTCGTAAGGATGGCCTCTAATCCGTTGGCATATGGACTTACGTGGGATGAGGTATATGTGTGTGTGTGTGTGTCTGTGTGATATGTATGTGTGTATATTCCTATGCAATATATAAATATATTAGAATAATATTTGATAATCAAAGTTCGATTTACAGTGGATATTCTATATGTTTTATGATATTCGCTGATAATTTTCATGTGTATTATACAGGCTATGAGTGATCCTGGTCTTGTTGCGAAATGTAATTCACTCATCATAGATGCAGCTCGTGCTTTGAATAAAGCAAAAATGCTACGGTTTGATGAAAAGAGTGGCAATCTCTATGTGACAGGTATGGTACATGAGTATTTATATACACCTCTTGTATATATTTACGTAGGTGCCTGCGTGTCTGTCTTTTTGTCTCTCTCTCCCTCGCTCCCTCTTTCTCTCTCTCTCTCTCTCTTGGTGAAACCAACTTGAATATTATTTTTCTTTGATTCTTATTTAAAAAATATTGAAACCTTGCTATGCATTAACAATTTTAAATTGTATATATATGATAGAGGGAGAGACGTGTATATTTATTAAAGTATGCCAATATACATAAATGTAATTTCTTATAAGCTTAGAATAGAGTATACATAATAATATATTAAGTGTACTTTGTTAAGAAAGAATGTTTAGAGAGTGCGTATATCATTTATGCTAATATACTTCACACAGAGTTGGGACGGGTTGCAAGCCATTTTTATCTTCAATACACCAGTGTTGAGACTTACAATGAAATGCTCAAACAACATATGAGCGATAGCGAGGTAATTAGATACCATATTACCATAGACACGCATATATATAGACACACGTATTCACCCACGCAGTTTTTTATTGGCGAATAAAACTTGATATATAATAACATATGGTTTAGATTCTTACTAACCTTTTTTTGACAGTTAATTAAGCTGGTTTCTCATTCGTCTGAGTTTACAAACATCGTTGTCAGAGAAGAAGAGCAACCAGAAATGGCTAAACTTCTTCGTAACTACTGTCCTCTTGAAGTACAGGGTGGTACTGAGAACAAATACGGAAAGATTAATTTTCTTATTCAGGTTTGATAATGATACTACACACACATATTTAATGTGTGCATTGTCTTGTCATTTCTATCAGTAAATATTTATAGATATTATCGGGAGTGATATAGTCACTCGCTTGCCTGCGTGCACACCCACACGCACACACGCATCATCACTATCATCCAGATCCTCATACTTTATTCTTGCTATAAGCGAGATACAAACATACATTGACATACTGAGTTTACATATACACTATGTAAGCGATTCAGTAAATAATGGAGTATCTATGTATATACAAATTTCATGTGGGCATTTGCACACACACACACACTCTTAAGTATGCTGCAGTAGCGCATATATCCTTTACTGCGATTATGTACTACTACATATATATCTTAACTTACTATCATCAAATAATGAGAAGATGAACACACATCCTGTATATTTATACTACTAGACGTGTGTGTGTGTATATATATATATATAATATATATATATATATATATATATATATATATATATATATATATATATATATATCATGCGGTGTGTGTGCGTTGTGTATGTATGTGTATATAATCTTTCATTTTTATTGCAGGTCTACATATCTCAGGGGTATTTAGATGGGTTTTCACTCGTGGTCGACAGTGCATATATAAGTGCGAGTCTAGGGAGAATAATGCGAGCTTTATTTGAGATATGTCTTCGTCGTGGCTGGTGCTCAATGGCAACAATGATTCTGGAATATGCTAAAGCCGTAGACCACCGTATCTGGCCTCACCAGCACCCTTTAAGACAGTTTGCAGGCGTCCTCTCTGGGGAGGTATTATAATATATATATTATATTTTATTTATCTGAATGTGTCTAGAGACACGTTAACACGCATTTGTAGGTAGGATGTACATAAAATGTCCATATAGTACTATCCAACTGCCTATAGATGCACATAGATTGTCGATATGTGCTATGTTGGGTGTGTGTGTGTGTGAGAGAGATAGAGAGAGAGAGAGAGAAGATGGACCTTTTGAGGAACCATTTTGCTTCTTTTATCCTCACCACAACCCATCCTTCCATGTTCACCTTGCCCCATCCATAACTTAACATAGGCCTCTCAACTTCATCATCATATCGAATTTAAGTATAATATATATGCATTATTTCGGAGTAGAAATCAAGTAATAATTATGTTTTATCATAAGCATCATATATGAATAGTTGGTTTACGATATTTGCTAAGCACATATAAGTATAGCTCTCATGTATTACGTATGCTATATCATAGTACGCACCAATCTAGTATGATTGACATAACTATATGTGTGTTGTGTGGTTTTTATATAATAGGATATATACACGTGCAATCTCACATATGTATGGGTGTTTGTCAATGCGAATATATATAAACATATATCTACCTTAACACTGTTCTTTTTATTATATTGACGCTTTTGATACTAATTTGTACATTAGATCTTGCATAAGCTGGAAGCACGTGATGCTGATTTGGATAAACTTTACGATATGGATGAAAAAGAAATCGGTGCTTTAATAAACAATCCTTATGGAGGGAAGGTAGAACAATCTTTTGTTATATATATGTATATATGCATAAATATATAGGAATAACATCGATATTATCTTACTTATATATGCATTTTAACTTTTAGCTTGTGCGACAATGCATGGACTACTTCCCTTTTATAAACTTAGCAGCAAATGTGAGCCCGATTACACGCACAGTACTCCAGGTATGTTACGTTTGCGTGCAGGATTGCACACACACACATACAAACACATGCAAATATAATGTGTATAATACACTGAAAAAGCATATTGAAAAGGTAGAACATACACAGAATACACATGCATACGTAGTTTATCTAAAATGTTATGTTGGGCAGGTAACCTTAACAATAACACCGGAGTTCGTATGGAAAGATCGGTTTCATGGATCAGCATTACGATGGTGGATATGGGTTGAGGTTTGTAATTTAACTTTGAATTCATTGTACCAACTATTTTATTATAATGGTTTAATTATGTATATATTATTCTTCATATAGATGCATATATTATTTTGTTACTTAAATATATAATTGACAACACACACACACACACACACACAAAATGCATATATATATATATATATATATATAGAGAGAGAGAGAGAGAGAGAGAGAGAGAGAGAGAGAGAGAGAGGAGAGAGAGAGAGAGAGAGAGAGAGAGAGAGAGAGAGAGAGAGAGAGAGAGATGTGTAGATAAATACACATGCTTATGTTGTGAAACGGCAGGATTCTGACAATGAACACATATATCATTCGGACCACTGGACTTTGACAAAGAAAATGGCAACAGAGGGGAGTCAAACACTGTCATTTACGATACCAATATTTGAGCCTGTACCATCACAGTATTATATACGTACAATTTCTGATACTTGGTTACAAGCTTCCTCCTTACATACGCTGTCCTTTCAGCATCTTATTTTACCCGAGGTAAACTTAAAGGAAACCTGCATCTTCTGTATTCTTATATTGATTTCTATGTGTAGTTAGATTTATTCTGGGTATACATACCGCACATAAATAGTATAGATACAAACCTGCAATTTGTGCATGTATCACTGTGAGTATTTGCATTTACACGTGTCATACCTGGATATATATGCATATCCATTCTTTCAGTTATATACATATGTAGCGTATGTATAGGTCTCCTATTATGATTATATATTTAGAGTAATTACCTTGTTTTTACTTTCTTATATGTGTAGCTTCATCCGCCTCATACAGAGCTACTGAATCTGCGACCTCTGTCTGTATCAGCCTTGAAAATAGAACTTATGAGGATCGGTACAAGTTTTCTCATTTTAATCCGATCCAGACACAGGTGAGTTAATCATTAATATATATGATAACGCTGGTAACATATCCTTCCGTGAGTAGTTTTCAAATCATAATATTCTTTATAGTGTATATACACATATATATGTAATTTGTTGATATTTTATTTAATAGTAAATCTATAAATCTATGCATCTTAACTATGGAATTTCTTTATGGAATTTCTTTTCCGTTTCTTTATGCAGGCTTTCCACACTTTATATCATACAGATCACAACATCCTTTTGGGGGCTCCGACTGGAAGTGGGAAAACGATATCTGCAGAGCTTGCCATGCTTCGGCTCTTCAACACACAGCCTGACATGAAGGTCTCTGTCTCTCTCTCTCAAACAACAATAGCTTATAATATTGTGACTTGCTGTACAAACAAGAGCTGTACAAACAAATAAATAAGATTCATTTATTATTACTACTGACATTTATACGAATTTGCTTTATAGGTCATATATATTGCCCCTCTCAAAGCACTTGTGAGGGAGAGAGTAGAGGACTGGAAAAAGAGCTTAGCGCCCGCTATAGGAAAGAAGTTGGTAAGTTTATTTTGTAGTGTAACAAACACACAAGGCAAATATACATTTACAGGCTAACTATACTGTTTTATGTTTTTCTATATGCATGTTTGTGCTTTACACTCATAAAATTGTTTATATTTTACATACATTTGATATCGTATGTATTTAATGTTATTTGACGATATAACATATAAATAATTTTATGTGACGTACTTTGTCTATCTAATTTATATCTAATGTGTAACAGTAATAAAATATATTGGTTTCAGGTGGAACTTACTGGAGATTTTACACCCGATTTACTTGCATTGCTCGAATCTGATATTATTATTTCAACTCCTGAGAAATGGGACGGTATTAGTCGTAGTTGGCATAATCGGAGCTATGTTACAAAGGTCAAATTGCTCATGTGAATGTTTCTATATTATTTTGTTATTTTGTGGCTTTAGGTTGGACTTATGGTGATTGATGAGATACATTTGCTGGGAGCTGATAGAGGACCTATTCTTGAGGTGACATTATAAAATATGAAATTATCTAATTACAGAAAACGTATATAAACTTCCTTTTTGTAGGTTATCGTATCTCGAATGCGGTATATATCCTCACAGACAGAACGTAATGTTCGTTTTGTGGGCTTTCTACAGCTCTAGCAAATGCGAGGTATATTACAAGCTCAATATTCTATTAAGTGCGCTTATTATATCACAAAATAATAATAATTGTACCATACATGTAATAATTCATGTGTTGATACATTAATGTTGTGAATTTTCAGGGACCTAGCGGACTGGCTAGGAATCGAGAACATTGGATTATACAATTTTTAAGCCTAGTGTTTCGCCCGTACATTAGAAGTCCATATACAGGTTCTCTCTCTCTCTCTCTCTCTCTCTCTCTCTCTCTCTCTCTCTCTCTCTCTTCTCTTCTGTGTGTGTGTGTGTGTGTGTGTGCGCGCCCTTTTATATACTCATTAGTTAGAATCTCTTATAAAGTTCTCATCCGTACGTAGAGATGACATTAATATTATAATAATATATAGTAAATATACACATGTTGCAGGGTTATCCCGGAAAATATTACTGTCCACGGATGAACAGCATGAATAAACCAACATACGCTGCAATTAGAACACACTCGCCGTCAAGCCGGTCCTCATATTTGTTTCTTCACGGCGTCAAACTCGCCTGACGGCTTTGGACCTCATTCAGGTGTGTGTGTGTGTGTGTGTGTGTACACAGATATTTCTGACTGTTTTCTACAGTTCGCTTCTGCTGATGAGCAACCTCGGCAATTTTTAGCAATGACTGAGGAGGACATGAGTATGATACTATACAAAGTGATGGACATCAACTTAAAGCACACATTACAATTTGGTATTGGACTTCACCATGCTGGACTCTCTGACAGTGATAGGACGCTGGTTGAGGAGCTTTTCTACATAACAAAATACAGGTGTGCCTATATGGTGTTGTGTTGCTGTGTAACAGACCGTTAAATAACGAGATGCTTGCAAAGGATATAATTTCATGGAATAAGATGCTTTCAGCATATGCCAAGAACGGCATCTTGCACACACACACACAGACGGGGGGAGGTTTCATTGATACTGTTCTATGTTTTAACTAGGTGTTGGTTTGCACAAGCACTTTAGCCTGGGGAATTAATCTACCAGCTCATTTGGTTGTGATTAAGGTAAGTGGACACACACACACACACCCCTCTGCGTGTGTGTACGTTACAGATGCATTGTAAATAATAAGAAGCTTCTAACTATTATAATGGCGTACGTATACCACAATAAAAATAGGGTAGCTGTCTTTTCATTATGGTAATATACCTATAGATAGCACTATAGAGAGTAAGGACTTACTTGTGATTACATATACGAACGCATAGGTAATGTGTAATACATATGTACACTAAATCTAATCTCCGTTAGAAGGAATTTGTTCATGTATCTATATTATACGTTCCCTAAACAACATTTACTGTTTCGCATATATGTATATGTATGTATATGTCTATATATTCAAATGGTAATATTTAATCTCTAAACGTCTAATAATTACTATATCCATGTTGAAAGACAATATAATGCTAACAAAGCACTTAGCCGTTTAACTTCTAGATGCTGTTTTATATATAAGAGTACCGAGTTCTAATATTATTCAATCTCTTTGTTTTTGCATGTACACACACACTACAACTATAGAATACATTATACATTTATTTTTTTATTGATAGGGATATTATGATGGTAAACTAAAACGCTACGTTGATTACCAATTACGGATGTCTTACAAATGATGGGTCGAGCTGGAAGACCTCAGTTTGATCAAGGGAAGGCTGTTATTCTGGTCCATGAAAAAGAAAAGCTTTTACAAAAAGGTACGTGTGTGTGTGTGTGTGTGTGTGTGTGAAACTTCCGGGAACATGACTTAATGTACTTAAAACTATATATGCACGCACATGCTTGCGAGTATGCATAATGAAATATTGAGTTTGATATCTGTACTTACACACACACACACACACACACATTCTATTGCACATATGCATGTACTATTTATATATATGGATATAAATACGTATCCACACTAGTGTTTGTGGTGTGCAGTTTTTGTATGAGCCATTTCCAGTAGAGAGCAGTTTGGTAAGCCACCTACACGACCACATAAACGCAGAGATTGCAGCTGGGACGATTGCAAACAAGCAAGATGCTCTCTATTATCTCACATGGACTTATCTTTATCGCCGTCTGGTAAGTCTTCACATAAACACATCTTGCATATACACACGTATGTATATAATACATATTCACGAACACGCCAAAGGATTATAATAATATGGCATATGTAATGATGCAATGGAAAATTCAGTGTACTCTATCATGGTGTATGTATATTTAGCATGCTATTCAATACATTATATAGCACAAATAAGCCATAGTTTGGTGACCTATATGTTTGTTTTGTGTTTGTAGGTGATGAACCCGAGCTATTACGGTTTAGAGGATACGACTAGTGACTCAATCAATTATTTTCTTTCAAGGTAAATCTTCAGTTACTGTAATACACTCGTAATAATCATACTTAATTATGATGAGCCACGTATGGTATTTATATACATTGTTGATGATACATATACATATCGGTATATAAATATATACATAATATATATGTGTGTGTGTGTGTATTTCAGCAGACATTTTTATTACAATCTTTATTTTCACAGCTTGGTCAATGAAACTCTCGATGCGCTAGACGACGCCGGGTGCATAAGAGTGGAGGATGATATTGTGGAACCACAAATGCCAGGGTTAATTGCTTCTAAGTATTATCTACGTTACAAAACTGTGGCACTTTTCAGCTTACACATTCATGCTCAAACTTCCTTGGAGGTAGTCTCTCTCTCTCTCTCACACTCACTCACACATATCAACAGTGATATATGTCATATAATGTATTGTTTCGTCATTAATGTAGATTAATTAATCAATGATTGTTACCATAGAATTAACAAAGTGATTATTCAGGGCCTACTCCACTTGCTTTGTGGAGCTTCGGAGTATGATGAATTCCTGTTAGACATAATGAGGTATTACTTCGATATCATGTATACACATACATAATTACGTACTATATACATCTACACACACGAATATACATATATATTCATACATATGTCTGTGTGCGTGTGACAGGACAATCTGAATGGGATTCTTGCCGGACAAGTACGTATGCCTGTGGACAAGAAGATATTGGATGATCCTCATGTGAAGGCAAACTTACTACTCCAGGTATGAGTCTATACTCACGGGTATATATTTTTATATATCTGCCTGTCGATATGCATTTTACTCTTATACTGTTATCTGTCATACATATACGGATGTGTATGCATGTACTGTGCGTATATATACACGTGTTGCATGACGCGAGTGGTTTTATGGATACGTACCAGGCATCCATGTGTTTAATAATATGCGTGCTTTAAACTTGTTACGTGTGTAGTCTATGTGTAAGCGTATCCAAGTATTATCATTAAACAAATAATAACTTAAACAATTGATTTATTTCCACGTAAATTAATTTGTAAATCTACAGGCTCATTTCTCACGGTTAGAATTGCCTATTACGGATTACGTTACGGACACAAAGTCAGTTCTTGATCAAAGTATACGAGTACTTCAAGCTATGGTTGATGTTGCTGCTAACGGAGGCTGGCTAAGGACAACTATCCAAACCATGCAGCTCTTGCAAATGGTCATGCAGGTGTGTGTGTCCGTGTGTGCGTGCGTGTGTGTGTGTGTGTTTTTAGTTAAGTATTAGGATAATGTGTGTAATTAAGACACATAATTATATTTATCTATATATATCTGTTGACTAGCATGTCCGTTATCCGATCATCGTCGATTTGGTTCCCAGTCTCTGTCCATTAGTATGAAAACATACCCCTTTTCACCGCAAAGATCTGAACTGGTGTATCCCCTGCTTGAGTATATAATATATATTGCATCGCTTGCCAGCTTTCTGAAAGATGAACAAGAATGCTCATATACTTGGGATAAGCAGCATCCGGATCCATTTATACTCCACTACTATATAATACATACATACATACGGCTTATTACATATAATGAATTGCAGGGCATGTGGTGGGACGACTCTCCATTTCTTATGCTACCGAATATTACTCCAGACGTCATAGCTTCTCTCCCTTTTGATACAGTCGACGATTTTTTGTCTTGCTCACAAAACCGTGTACAGAAATTGTTCGAGATACATACGTCAGATATCATGCAGGTATGGTGTGTGGTGTGTGTGTGTGTGTGAGAGAGAGAGAGAGAGAGATCATGCATATAAAACATATACATGATTACTATATATAGTGCTATATATATAATACTATGTATATATATCTTTTCCGGTATTTGTATAAACCATGCAATCTACATCCACTTATCTACACATACAGATGTAGAGACGTGTATGATATACATACAAACACACACACACACACACACACACACATATATATATATATATACACGTAAATGCGTGTGTGTGTGTGTGTGTGTGTGTGTGTGTGTGTGTGATATGGTATTTGAAACAGGCATGGAACCGCTTACCACGAATTAATCTTTCATGGAGTATGCGTAGTCAAAATTTAAGTGAATCAGACAAGCTAACGTCTTTCACTTTGGATGTGCGAATTAAATCCGTGAGAAGGAAAGGGAATACACGGGCTTTTCTACCTCGGTATTCAAAGGTAGTTTGTACGTCATCAACACAACACACACCTGCCTATACGATATATATCGGATACATGCAATCTATATGTTCTTAGGATATGCATGTACGCATGTTAGGCATGACTTGTAAACACACACGTACGCATTATGCATATTTATATCTGCGTTCGTGCATATACGAATAATAATGATATGCAGGCGAAGGACGAAGGGTGGTGGTTAGTATTGGGCAGCACACAGAACTGGGAGTTATACGCAATGAAGCGTTTGAACGTTAAAGAGGATCAGGTTAATACAAGTTTAACGGCACCCAATGTTCCCGTTGGAATTCAGGTGTGTGTGTCGCGCGCGTGCGCGTGCGTGTGTGTCTCTCTCTCATACTTTTTGTGTTTCGCAGGATCTCAAACTCTTTGTGGTATCAGATTGCTATGTTGGCCTTGACCAGACCCATACCATAACTCTTGGATAGATATGTATATACAAATGTTTTTATATTATCAATGTTTATTATATTATTTTATATTAATAATTAGATAATTATTTATTTAATTAATGCATCACATATGCTTTCACACGTATTTGTCATCTAATATTTATTTCATTGATAATTTAGCGTAAAGATTCAAAATTAAATACCTTAACGTCAACAATATAAAGACGCATGTAATAAATATTAGTCTATTAGTATTGATTCTTGTTGATAATAATAATTATTTAAATAGCTTAATATGTGACTCGTAAACCCTGGTGAAAGTAAGTTTGAGTTGAATAACTTTATATAAAAAAAGACATGTACTATTATCAATTATTATCATTAGTCTAGTTTGCATTACATTTTTATTTGATAAAAATTTCTTCCAAATTGTAATATGATGAAATGCTACAAGTTTGGGAATACCATTTATTAAATATATAGAATCACATCAATGTGTGTGTGTTTACTTTATTTAATTAAGTGTGTTTTAAGCACAAAACAGTTTAATAAGATCATGCCAAACCAAGGTTCTGTTATACAGCCCTCTCTCTTAATTATATTTAATTAAGTTAGTTATTTTAACGATTTTATATGCAATTAAAAATATAAATGAAAAAGAAGATCTATAAAATTTCTTAAACACGTTAATTCTTTGGATTCTAATATTTATCATTTAATTAAATTTTAATTAATTACCATTAATACAAAAAGGGGCTTTATAACATAATCATATTGATAACAATATAAATTACTCTCGGTTGTGGTGTGTAGTCAAGTGTGTTGTGTGATACATAGCTCCAAAAACACGCCGTCCCACAAAGCATAAAATACATTATAATTGTTCACCCTAATTAAAAACCTTTTTAACATATTAATTTAGAAGTAAATAAACTAAAATTTTAGCAAAAGCTTCTTAAATATTGCAAGATTGAATTATAAACTCATAAATATATTAAACCTACATAATGGTCTATGTGTGTACCAAAAATAAATGCTAGTAAAATATTATTAGTGAACTACTCACTAATAACAATGGAAAAACATAATAATATTAAAAGATTATATGTTCTAGGATAATATATAACATAGCCTCAAACATAATAGTTAACTAAAGATTAAGTATTTAAAAGGGTTGTAAAATTTTTACAAAGAAATATTTTAATCAGTTTTAAACGTATATAGTTTTTATAATAAACACTATACAACAGATTATATAGCATTATTTAAAATAATATTTTGCAGTTGAGGTTATATATATCTCTCTCTCGGGGCACGGCGAAATTCGAGCGCAGGTCAACGAGCTTGACCTAGATTTCCAATATTCTTGAATATTCCGTTGTTCCGTACGATTTCCGTCTAGATATCCTCGAATATTCTGTACGGAAATTTTTCGTACTGCCAAGTGTACACACAATTGGACCTTCCAAAATTTTCAAGAATATTCTAGAATATTCTAGTGCGGCGGCCGCATACAAAATATGGTAGTATATTTTTGTTGTATTTAAAGAAAATATATGTTAAATTACTTAAAATATGCTAAATAAAATTACCATTAAAATTTATATTGAAAATTATAAGTTTGAAATAACAAATATAAAACCGAAGCTGTTTGAAAACAAACCAAACACACTAAATAGATGGTGGAGGATGGAGGTTCCTTGGTAGCATCAATAAAGAACTTAGTTCACGGGGTGCAAGTGTACGACGTTGCAAATGCTTGACAACTCGAGGATCAGCTCCCAGTACACGCTTGTAAACAAAATACATATGTTTGCAAGGCACCCACTGACGACCATTGCAGAACTCCGAGCATGAACAAGATGGTGCGCTACAAATGACAACCCAAGCAGATGTATGGTCGTTGTCACATACTCTGAAGCGAATGCATGTTGGAGGATCAACCACGTCAACTTCTGCGACATATGCTCCCAACGTCAAACATGCTTCAAAACTTACCTGTTGTTTCTTAGACATCCCTAAAGGTGTTCTTGTTGCACGACCACTTGCAGGAACAGGAGGTCCACGAAATTGTGCAGGGGTGTTGAAAATCCAGTGACTCCAACAGGAACTGAAGGAACATGAGGTGTTGAAAAACCTGGCACTCCTGCATGAGCTGAAGGAAGCCCAGCTAGCATAAAACCTGATCTTGCCAGATCATTGATCTCCATTGCTATCAGCTTCGTGCCCACTTGAACTTTCCAAACCGAGGTAGAAGCTGGCGGAGAAACAATAGTTGGTCTTGGATGTCTGTTGCAAAGCATGTTTGTTGGACAAAAATACATCATTTGTGAGCGAAAGCATTCTTCACCAGTTTCTTTGTCATTGTATCTGATCCTTCCAAAAAAACAAGGAGCAGCCACTCGATTACCACTAGGACTGATCTTTTTGTCACAAGCACTCCACTGACCTCCTGAAGAGGGAAAGCCTGCCAGACATTTCACAGAACTTCTTTCACCACATCTTCTAATCGCCCATTGTCCAGGTGTAACATCTTGTTCTTCAACCAGAACATATTCTTCATGTTCTTCTGCAAGTTGAAAATCCAATCGTCGCTTCCGTCTACACTGTGTTGGAATAACCTGTTCACTATAGAAGATGTCCGGTCGGTGGGATCGTTCAGCCTCTGACCCCATATTTCTTTGCACAGTGCGATGTTCAACATTCGTGGCAGCCACAAAAGCAGTATCCTGCATGCTTGATGGAGCAACATCTTCAACTAAGTCGATGATAACCTTTGCTGTAGGTGTTGTTGAGTTAGCATTTGACATTCTTCTCTCGAACCTTGCTGAGAGCTCCTCTGAAGTCGGCCCGGAACCACTATACCTTCCATCTCTAAAAGCCTTCACAAGAGCACATTGTCGCACTGATTCAGTCAGGTCGTGGATTGTAGCTTGGTACAATGAAATGTATTTTGAATCTCTAGCCCTCCTCCATCTTCCGTGAACAGACTCCGACTGGTTTGTCATGGGCACAACCCTTGCAGCATTCTCCGGCATGCTTTCAAGAACAACATTTGAAATATGATTCTTCTGTCTTTCCCACCATGAAAACCACGTCTGCATAACTCCAACATCCTTCACATTTTCATTCCAAAAGCGGAAAAGATTATTTTCAATTTCTTCACGATCAGTTGTTGATGTGGCTGTTGGCCATGATCTCAAAAGTTGAAGATGTTGTTGTTGATGTTCAAGAGGGACCCACTTCCTTGTCACACGTTGTATGGCTTGTTCATAGTGAAAGATACAGCTCCGTTCACGTCCAGGAATTTCTTGGCCATTAAAGAACACATTCCTAATTGCTTGCCAGATCGCTCCTGCTTCATCGGACATAAACCCAGCGAACTGCACATTGTAGATTCCCTTCTCGGAACAGACATCCAACATAGCACGAAAAAACTTCTCCACAGCTCCAGCCGTTTGTCTCTTCATGTCACCATAAGCAATGGTGGATAATCGGCGCACACTATAAAATAATCAAAGAGTTAAGCAAACAACAAAAAGATAACATCTTACTTTGGGTCGTAAACATGCAATGCCAGAGTGATCCACTTATCAACAACACGGTGTGTGTGATCAAGTAGAACCCAACTCTTCTGCAAAGGGCCAAGAGGAGGTTGGCACATCCTTACATAATCGATTCCAGAACCTGGCCCTGAAACCGTCATCTTAAAAACTAATGCCTGGTCGTCTGAACCACGGAAATTCATCCCAGGATAGTGAATCACGTGGATGAATGGGATAGACAACCTTCGTTTCAGCTCCAATAATCCATCAATATTCTCTGGCATTTCAGCAGCAGTTCTCTTTGCGGACGCTACCCATTGACGAACTCTGCATCAAAGGTATTATCAAAGAATGCTCAGCACAAAGTAAAACTCTAATTGTACCTTCGATTGTTTGATAATGGTTGCAAATGATCCATGAGCTTATCCCAACTTCCAGGCTCAGAATTATCTAATAGGAAACCAAAGATAGCATCTTTACATGCTGCCATTTCGATGACTCTTGGACTAGCTCTGGGAGTTCTTTCTGTTGCATTCTGGACCGCCATATGCATTTCTTCTTTGTTCGATGCAGAAACACCATCACCCACTGGATGTGAATGTTTTCCCTGGTGGATAAACAATCTAGTCTTGGTTATGTCGTCTGGGAAAACGCAAAAGCCACAGCATGACAAACTTCAAGGCACAATGGATTTTCTTTACAGAAAAAACATGTCAATCCTTTTGCCAGTTTGTCGATTGAAGGTGGGGAAACAATACATCCTTTCCATTTAGTGCAGTTCGGAAATCCTGCCTTAGAAGCAGGGCAGTCCGGGTTGATACAGCAAAGGCTCCCAACACATTTGCTCCTGGACACCCTCGCTTGAAAATTCCAGTTGCTGGTCGTTCCTGCTGTCCAGGTATGTCCATCCTCTTTCCGATTCATTCCTTTGTATTTGTATTCGGAAGGAGGGAGCTCAAAAATGACATCCCCATCATACGCAATAGGCAATTCATTTGTATGAATGATCGTGGAACCCTCGATAAGAATTCTTCCCTTTTTGCAGGTATTAGAAGTGAAAAGGTTCTTCAACGTTGAGTATTCAGAGTCAGAAGCAACGACAAGCTTAAACAATGGTCCTTCATCCGGTAACAAAACATATCCTGGATTATCCTTCCCTCCAGCATCTTGGTCCTCGTTTATTTCGATCTCTAAAGCAGATTGCCCATGAAGAAGTTTAAAAAGACGAACACTTTGCCAATCAAAAATGCCAAAGAACGTTCTAATCTGATTAGTAAGAATGATTCCAACACCATCTATCACAGGAACATCGTGATCCAAATTGCCGTAAACAATCCTGGCCATTTTGCAAGCAGTTACCACAAACGTGACAGAAAAACAACAGCATTACTTAATCATCTTTTGGTAAATATCGGATATTACCATTTCAAAAATTCACAATCATGACTCAACGTGGGCGAATATTTAATTCAAGGAAACGTATAGATCTTAGATGCTAATATAGTATAGCACTTCACGTAGAGATAGAGCAATCTTTATTGTCTTTTAAATAAATGTGTGTCTAATCTACATTCATCTGACATATTTATTTATGACTTGTTTATATTCTGTTAATTTATTTATTATAATTATATAGTTATTTGATCCAGTATTTTATCAAATGTAGATGTTGATTAATACTTGCTCCGCTACCAATTGTCAATTATAAATACATATTTTTACACGAATATTTATTTAATTATATAATAATATGTTTTTTTAACATACAAATTTTTACTTAAATATGTGTTTGTATTTGTATCCTTTTATATAGTATGTTATTTATCGTAAGTATTATATATACTGTTGTATGGTTTAATTAAACACAGTTTTATAGTTAAGGGTCAAAGGGTTAAGTGTTAGATTTTAGGGTAAAGGTTCAGGACTACCCATTCTTCTTCTCCATTCTCCATTGTTGAGAGAGGGCACTTTTGTTCTTTTTTTTGCGGCGACAAGAGGCTAGTGTGAGCGTCACGGCGACATGGCTACAGGTAAAATCTTATATATGTGTATAGTAATTTCTGTGAATGTATGTGCAAATTCAGTAGGATTTCTTTGTATTCACAAACGCACGCGCGTGTGCACACACACACACCTCCGACGCATGAGTTATTGCCGATTTCGGCACACACACACACACACACATTTCCTGCCAATTCGGGCAGGAAATCTGCCCGGATGGTGCGGCCCGCACCATCTGGCGGCAGGATTTCCTGCCCAATTCGGGCAGGAAATCCGTGTGGTGTGTGTGTGTGTGTGTGTGTTTGCGCACACACATAAATAACATTTTACACACGTATGATTATACAACATTAGACTTGTATACATGTGTGTGTGTATATATAAATATATATTTAAATACATACTTAAAAAGACTTATATATATATATATATATATATGTATGTATGTATAAGTATATGAATTTAAGACTTGTATATATGAGATGATGCTTTTTCGTCTGTATATACATGTGAAGAGATATGAATATACCCATATTCTCTCACACAGACACATCACAAAACACAAACAACATTGCACACACACACACATAATCAACATTACACACATACACAAGGAACATTATATAGTGAGCACACACACAAACAACATTACACGTATAAATATGTGTGTGTGTGCGTGTGTGTCTATATATATTGATAGGTATACATATATAGTAAATGTGTGTCCATAAATTAAAACAACTCACACACACACTTATCAGTTGTTGTAATTGCAGAATGAGACAAAGGCAGAGT
Organism: Selaginella tamariscina; assembly: GCA_003024785.1. Classification (NCBI taxonomy): domain Eukaryota; kingdom Viridiplantae; phylum Streptophyta; class Lycopodiopsida; order Selaginellales; family Selaginellaceae; genus Selaginella; species Selaginella tamariscina. The sequence goes on from PUQB01000044.1 coordinate 214,656, forward strand.
AAGAGACTACGAGATAAATACAAGACTTTGACACTTCAAGAACATATCGTCCAAGAAGCTCTTGCAGATATGGCTCCAAAACCTCGTGGCAAGAAAGGAGGCCGAGGCGCCAAGCAACAACTGCAACACAAAGAGATGATGCCGACGAACAATGAACCTGTGGATAGTTCGCAAGTCATTGATGAACATACTGTGGTGAGTGAATGGATGCCTAGAAATAGGGAGATTGCAGGAAGCTCTGCAGAACACGGTAATGCAGAGGAAGTACCGGATATTGATCTTGGTAGTAAAATGTTCAATAAGAAGAGGAAACTGGATGCTCCTGAGGATGTTGCCGAATCATATGCAATTCCGGAGCGGCTGACACTTGAGGCTCCATCCAAGCTTCTTCGGGATCTTGTTATTCGGTATGACACAGATATTGACACATCGCTACAAGGACGAGACCACTACGTTCCAGTTGAGCTTGGTGAGCCTCCGCGTATCCCGGTTCACAGGTTGCTCCCACACCAACGTTTGAGGAATGTCACTAAGGACGGCGTGAAAGACCTTGTTGGATGGATTAGAGCTGAAGGATTTTACCAGGAGACGTCAGTGTTCACCTTATCTTTCGGACCACAGCTGAGTGCAGACGAACGCCGAAGTTGGAATGAGTCAGAAGCACAGGTCGATAGAGAGTTTGAAGCGGATTTGCATAAGCCAGCATTTTCTGCATGGTATCGATTTCTGAAAGATGCAAAGTTTCTGGTGTGGGATGGGAATCATCGTCGGGTTGCTTTGAACACTTTGCTTGCTGAAGAGCCAGGTTTGAAATGGACTTTGCGTGTACGTGCAACACTCATAGCATCCACAGTGCAAGAGGAGAAGAGACTAATCGCTGCTTGCAATCGGTTGAATGAGTAAGTGACTTGTTTGTTTCATTATTTAAATACTAAATAAATGTTGTTTTGTTTTGCAGAGCAACTGCTCGTGTGGTTCCTACAACAATCATTCACACCTTGCAGTTCTTACGGAATTGTTGTGTGAAGTCTGCAGATCTTTCTACCGATCATGTTCTTCGCGGGATGCCGGAGGAAGATAGAAAAGCTGTGGAAGTGTGGAGATCGAACAGAAAAGAAGACGTTTGGTACGAGTATCCAAAGACGACATTGGTGAAGATTTTTTGGGAGGTAATCTTTTCTTCTTCTTTTGACTGTTTTTTGATTTTCGGTTTCTTTTGCAGAATCAACAAAATCGCTACAAAACTTGCGAACAGAAAACCAAACCAGACAGAATCTCAGATCCTCTCCAGCGTTTACAAGACATTCACAGTTCGGATGAACAAATTCCTCACCATTGCTGATCCGGCGGTCGGTGAAGATTGGTTCAAGGCGATCACAGATATCACTATCAAACCATCAACGAAGCAAATAACTCTGGAGAAGCTTCAAATGCTCGCGAAGTCCCAGCTTCCTTCCAACGTCAAGGTTGATATCCTTGGAAAGCTTGTGCACATTCAAGAACGTGGCGTTCTTGAGAAGCTGGTGAACATGACGGAGAAAGACAAGAAGGAAGGTGTCACCGGCTGGCCTGACAAGGACTTCATCAAGTTTTTGCACATCTTTACTTACTGGTTCCAGGTAATTTAATATTTATATTTTTCATTTTTATTCGTTTTATCGTGCCAGGTCGCGGAGGCAGCTAAAGAGCTTTTGGTCGAGCATGTAGAGGAGTTCATGACATGGTATATGAAGATGCACAATGAAATTAAGTTGGATATGTACCAGAACATGCTCGAGAACAAGGAGTTCGGTGCGACAATTCCACCTCCTCGACTATTTGAGCTGGAAAAATCTGCAAAAAGAATGGCATTCAGGCAAGTTTTTTTTTTGTTTCTTTACAGATTTTTATCTATTTTTACAGGTTTTTAAAATGGAAAACGATGCACTCCCTGAAGATTTCAAAGAGTGGATGGATGTTACCAAGGATTCTAGCATGTGGAGCCGGTTGTTACGTGATATCAGTGATTACGAAGTGGAACACTGTCCTTTCTGGCTGGATTTCCTTCCTGGTGACTGTCCCGAATGGGAGATGGCCAGCTATAAGATACACAAGGATGATCGGCGAGAGCTATTATGGAAGAACGACAATGCTGCAAGGAAGCTCCATGTGAAGATGGATATCAGGTATGCTAGATCGGCGAGCAAGGTCAGCAAGGGACAAGCTTCTTCTTCAGCCCCATCCTTCATCTCGGCTGGATTGGAAGAAGATGATATGTTGAGGATGGTGATGCCTGAGAAGGGAAATGGAAGCTGGGAAATCATTCATGCAGATTCAGAGAACCTTGCAGTCCAGTACTTCAAAGCCGGAAGGCCTTTTCCGTCAGGATTGAAGGAGCTTGAGGATTGGATCGTGAGTCACAAGTCAAGTTGGACTATTCATGTGTTTGGTGCGAAGCCTCCACCAAAATGCATCCAGGGAGCTGTTGATCTCGTTGTCATCGACCCGCCTACCGGATGCGTTGCTGAGGCAGGCGGGATGGTGGATCAATACACGAAGTTCTCGGATGCTTTGCTGAAGAACTTGGTGAACCTTGCTTTCGGGATATTAGACAGAGCTGGCCAGTGGTTTGTGCTACCGGATGATGTTCTAGCTTTGAAGAACACTGCAGAAACTTGCAAGCTAAAGTTTCTGCAGATGAGTTATGTGCACACGACAAAGTCATGGGGATACCGTTTCTCTAGAAAGGTAATTCTTCTTTTTGAGAATGTCATTTTTTAATGTTTATTTTTTCAGGAAAGCATCATTGCCATGTGTATTTTTGGTTCCCCCTACTCTAAGGTTGCCAAGAACAAGGAGATCTTGGACACTCGCTACACTCTTCTTTTTGATGAGCCAGAAGATTTCCAGCTCCCATGGTATAATGTTGTTTGTTATTTCTCATGTTCTAATATTGTAACTTTCAGGATTTCAATTGGCCCGAAATCTCCCAAGTTGTTTGCGATGCTAGTGGAGAAGCTCACAAAGCCTGGTGGAACTGTTGTGGATCTAACAGTGGGAACCGGTGCTAGTATTCTTGCAGCTTTTCACACAGGGAGACATGGTTATGGAATCGACATCAACAAGGATCTGGTTTTAGCAGCCAGAGATGTCTTCAGGAAGGTCATTCCAAGTGTTACAGCAGCTGAAGGTGGTGGGGATGATCAAGTTGTTTCCATGATTACTCCTTTTGATGAGTGGAAGAGGGCCATGGAAACAGAAGCACAGGATTTGCCTTTGGCTAGCGACAACGATGGAGACCAGGATCCGCCTTCTCGAAACGACAAGGATGTTGTTACGGAGAAGTCCATGGAGCACAACGACGAGTCATCAGATGAGTCAGCAGAAGAGAGATCATACGAGTCATCAGATGATGAGTGAGATTTGTTTTATCATTTCTTTTTTTAAACTTTAATATGTTTTCAGTATTGTTCTACCAGACTATGCTAATCAGATGGCAAAGAAAATGGTTGAAGAGTTCGAAGTTTACGACAGACAGATTTTGGAGAAACGTTCACGACACCGTAACAATGCATTCATTAACGACGAGGCACTGGCTGGTGGAAACGAGTCTTCATGATTGAGTTATGTTTTTATTGTAATTTTTATTTAGTTTGATGCGGTATTTATATAAAATATAATTATAGTTATAAATATAAATATTAAAAAAATAAAAACATAAATATAAATATAAATATATAAATATATAGATTAACCCCCAAATTTGTGAAACTTTGACACATTACCGTGCCGCCATGATTGCCCGCCCGCCGCACCAGAATATTCTTTATATGAAAACAAATATTCTGTACGGAATGGAATATTCCGGTATTACGGAAATCCGTACGCTCGGCAAACTGCGCTCGAGGAAATGTCAAACCCCTCTCTCTCACTCTCTCTCACACAACGATTGGTCAACTCTGTATATATAATGTATGAATACATGTGAATGAGTGCATTCATCCAAGAACTTCCTTGGAGGTATACTCTCTCTCTCCAACACTTGCACTGGTGATGAATTTATATTAAATGTAAGTTTTTGAAAGAAACGTGTAATATTATATTAATTGTGCATTTAGTGGTTGTGCCTGATTAAACTCGATAAGTAAAAATACATATCAATTAAGTTTACCTTTGTGAAACTTTATTCGGAAAATGTAGCATTCGTACATAAGCAACGCTAGAACTTGGAGGAGAACCTTGATATGTAATCCTGGAAAATCCTGGACAATGGCGGGGACTTCGACGGTACGGTAGCCACTGCGAGCTTGACGTTTCTCATCTCAAGGTCCGTGCTGTTGCTTCCGAGGGTGAAAGTCGGGTAGATAAACCTGGGCACGACGTATACAAACTCAATCTCGCACCCGTCTCCGTATAGCATATGCAAGAAACGGAAAATCTCCATCATTTCGAAGCAGTCAGCTTTCACGATCTCCTGCGAGTTGCTCACTGTGAACTGAAAGATTGTCTTGCCCCGGATCGCATGCCAGCGTGCGTTGTTCCGTGATAACGAATAAATGAGCGTCTCCCGAAAGTCATCCGTCACAGTATCCGGTAGCACAGGGACCTCCAAACCGAACACAGAGTTTCTTCCTGGATCAGTAACAGGGTCTCCAACCTTCTGCTTCGTCTTTCTGTCATACTTCCACGTCTGTCCTCCCTCTCGGATGACATCTATGTAGGTACTCGGCCTGATGGATGCGCTTCGCTGCAGGAAATGTCGTCCTGTGCGGGATTGGTACGCTCCCGCTCAAGTTCTTCATTTTAAGATCGCCCCCGAACTCGAGATATTGTAAGACATACTTGTCCCACATAGATGCTTGAATTGCTTGAATGTCAAGAAGGTACTCATCGACCTTCTCGTGCAGAAAGGATTCTGGCATCCTCTTCAAGAGCTCTTCGACTATGTAGCTGCTTGCTAAGATGTGGCGACGCTGGGTATAATCGTCTCCAACGGGAATGCAGTGAAGCACCTTCTCAGGAATGGCGAGCAAGTTTTGGTCGAACCGAATTCGCGTCAACTCTTGCTGCGTCGCCGCTCCTGTTCAGCTGGCTCAACCTTAACCAGAACGAACCTGGGAATTCCCCCCCATTTGTCGAACCTTTCCTTGATATCTTGAAGTTTTAAACCAAATACCCTCTGTCCCAACCTGCACAACTCCTCCACTGTCCACACAGGTACATAAAGCACCTCCACAACGTCACCCTTCAATTTCCCCTAACTGCTTGTCAGCAGGAACTTGAAGGGGAAAATCTGGAATTCCTTGGGGACCAGCGTGTCAGCAAGAAACCACGGGCTACCTCCCCATCCGAAGTCTCACTTCCAGGCTCCCATCCTTCCACTGCAGAAGATAGTACCAACCGGCCAAAGCTAATATTACGTCTTCCTGCCTGTGCTTGAGGATATACCACAGCAAGTACCAAAGGAACCCGGTCTTGCCTATTCCCGGTGTACCCGTGACAACAACTCCTCTTCCGTGGCTTTCATCGAAGTGGCTCGTGATGCAAGGAACCAAAGCATCAAAGCAGGCTCTCTTGTAGATCTCAAGAGGAAGCTTTCTACTGTATCCCCACTTACACCTGAAGGCATCTGGCAGCTTCAAGAAGTAACCTGGCATATCACGGTCGAGCTCCGTGTTCATTAAGGTACAGAAAGCCGCGGACGAATCCTTCGTAACGGTGCGGAGGCATGCACGAAACGTGGCACCAGAAAGTTCCATAGTCTACCAACGGATTGCCCACAAAAAAACTCGAGCTCACCAGTCCCAAGTTCTTCTCTGTTGCTACAACAGTAGAATAAGTCAGCAACTAGGACACCATTGAATACAGATTACACACCTCGAGATAGGAGCTCCGATCTCTGGGACTCCAAACTCTTTCACGCTTGCACCCCTGGCGAACGAGCTGCAACAGCCAGTCAGCACCCAATAGGAATGTGCCAAACCAGCCAGCCCTAAACCCTAAACCTAAACCAAGTTCTATTTAAAAATACGTACACATGCATAGATAACCACTAGAAAATCCAGATGAATTTATTATTTTGTTATGGGTTTATAAATATTAAGATCTTTCATGGTTTGTGTAATGTAATAAATACTCAAGCAGCTTCTATTTGTGTTTATATTGTGTTCATGAAATTGATACAATTGGGCAAAATAAAAAATTCAAAGGAAATTATTAAACCATCATAAATAAAACTTTTTTTGAGATCGATACTTATCTATATTGTATTTTCTATTTAACTATGGGGTTCACTTATTATATAATCTCGCAGACTTGATATAAGATAATTCAAGCACGTTTCCTCTGTACATGCGACTTACTATGTATGTACGTAGTTACGTACAGGTACGTAATATGAAAGTTCTGTCACACATATGTACACGCACACACACATACACATGTACACAAACAAACAGACACACACACACCAAACGTATACTAATTACAGAAACACAATATAATATGGTCTACAGCTTTGTGTAATGAATGAATTTGTTATGGTAAGAGTTTACACATGTAAGATATTTAAGATTGCTTCGTGAACTTATAATTTAAAATATATGCTTTCGATGTTCGTAATATAAGGAATTCATTACCTATTGACCTCTATATGCTTTAATTTTAGTTAAAAGTTTAAGAAAAATAATATTTGGTTATTTAAAGTTTTTAAAATAACACACCTATAAAATCAATAACACACATAATTTAGTAAAACTTTATATTTTTTAATGAGGAATTTACAATTCATTCCTAATTCCAATTAAATATTATATTATAATATAATAAATATTTATGCTCTTTTATTTAAACAATATTACATTTATCCAAATATATTTCTCCCAGTCAATAAGTTTCAAAACTTTGAAGATTCAAAAATTAAAACACCATGAACATTTTTTTCATCTATAATGTCTTACATTCATGTTGGTTTGTTAAGACACGATTCGTTGTTGACTTTCATGTTAACTTCATTTGTTAAATAACGTCGAGTGGCAGGAGGTGAAGGTTACAAAAATGTGTCCTCGTTTCAAAAATCAACAAGGAGAATTTTCTTTCATTCTCCCACATTATGTGTTTAAAATAAAGAAAACTTAATTAACTCCACAAAAATAAACATGTTGAGTTTGAGTGGATTATGATGGTGTTACTAGTACATGAAATATAAGAACCTTGATTAGTGATGTGTTACAACAATTGGTGAGTGAGAAAATGGAAGCATTGCTGGCCTAGCCAGCTTTTAATCCTTGGCAAGCTCGATCATCATATTGCTTTAACTATTTTCTGTGTAGCCATTTGCTTAGTCCTAAATAAAATATATGTGTAGCCATTTGCTTAGTCCTAAATAAGACATATGGATCCACAACATTCACCACAGCCTTGTTGACATCTTTAACTAAGGTTCCCATCTATATAAAATCAAGGCACATCTATATAAAAATAGGCACATTATTGATGACTCTTAATAACACAAGATCTTTGGTGTTCTTATGAGTAGGGCATGTTTCAAATAAACAATTTCGATTGATATCTTCTTTAGTTAGATCAACTTCATCACAAGTGCAAATTGAATGATACCTTGCTTACGAGCATGTCCACGACATGTGGCTTCCAAACTGTTCTCCCTACTAATGTGCACGAGGGCTTCTTTGACATTGTGATGTGGAATAATTGGCAGCTTTCAATTGCATCAGGTTAGCCTATGAGAAGATAAAGGTAAATATGAACCATGTTAAATTCAAGATGTTTACATGTTAAAGAGTTCTTACTTGTTCGTCACTTACTTAGAGGTCGTTTGTCTCATTCCCCATTTATCCATTCATTCAACAAAATAAGTCGAGAGTAATCCAGCCTAAAAATACTCATGTCAAAATTCGTCTATTGTGTTTGAAATTTAACTAGAGGAGACATCATAAATAAAGACTTACAATGAAAATAGATATGCCTGCCAATTTCATTGAATGCAAGCTTAATGCCGTAGTTTAACATAATAAATTCAAACACAAGTGAATGACTAAACCAGGATGTGGGTGATTATTAATCACATGCACTATGTACTTGTCTAGGGAGATCATAATCGTTAGTTGATTTATAAAATGCTACATACATGTATTGCATACATACTCACACAGAGCAAGTACACATTACATTACATGAATAAAGGTATCCTTGTTTAAACACCATCTTATGTGTGTGTGCACGCGTGCACGGGTGCGTGAATGCAAACGGGGGAAATTGAGATGCACTGCAGTTGCTGAGAAGATGCTAAGTAATAAGTACACTCCGGACATAGTCACATAATATAACTGTAAGGAGAGAAGTACCAAGGCACGTAGTCTTCTACAGAGGCCAGTGGGAGAGGTTTTGTTTCAAATAGCTGTTTTTTGATGGCTTTTGCAAACAGAACATGATAACAAAAGTATAAGGTATGTATGCATATAATGTGTACATATACAATGCCTATGGATATGCCAAGTTTGTCTGTGTTACAGTGTTAAGTTGTGTGTTATATATGTAGTTGTTTGAAGCCGCTCGTTAGGTAATTTTATTATTAAATTATCACACATATAATATATGGATAGTAATAGTATTCTATCTGTTAAATATTAAGCATTTCTTTTATTCAAACACGTGTGTGCGTGCGTGTACATGGTCAGTTCTTGACTCAATGGAAAAAAGAAAAAATAAATTTACAAAAAAAAACTAAATAGATATAGAGAATGAAAAAATTAAATTTAAAAATACAAAGGAAATTTATAAAAAAACATAAATCCAAACGTTGTTGTATACCTCCACCAATGTGAAATGTGAGAGAACACAAAATATAGAAATGTGTATACCGTACCCTAGATTATATAGAGAAATGATGATTCAGATTGAAATTAATTCAATAGTTATTGAAATTCCACTACGCTAACAATAATAGTGATGTAGCTATACACACGTGGACATTGTTCCATAAATATTATTAAATTAATTTAAAATAAAAATTTATTAACTTAAAGTGTAATAATATAATATACTATGATATATATAAGATCTTTATATATAGATTAATATTTATTATTTATTAAATAATATTAATATTTTTTAAAGTAATAAATATTATTTAATTGATTTTGAAACCTCAACGTTGGGTGGAGCCGCTCAATGGTTAAATTTTTGAAAAAATGCCCTGGATTATGAAAACTAACATGTTGTGTCATAGTAATCCATGAGAAGGAAGCACTCTTTCGTGCGTCCATTGTCAAACAGCGCCTGAGCATGGAGTGTCACAACGTTGGGATGACGACGCAAGACTTTCATAACCGGCACCTCCTTCCTAAAGAGATCGAGCGATTCCCCATCGTTGCAGATAATGTGCTTTAGAGCGTAATTCCTTACTGTTTGAGCCAGATAGATGCAGCAGAAACCCCTTGAGCTATCACGCTCCGGAGAATGAACCGACGTTCACAGATTTGCCCTCCAAACGCGCTGTACATACAGAAACGATGATCATATTGAGAAGCGGGCAGCTTGAGACGAGAAACGAGCATACTTCCTCCCATTGTCTTCCAGCATTCCAGGTAATGCGGCCTTGACCACAGCCTTTGAAATTGATATCTCTCGATGGATGCTTTTTCAAACGCGCACGGTATGAAATCCCGTGACTGCAAACAATCGCCCTCCACAACATCGGCACTTGCAACATTGATTCTGTGGACTGAACGCCAGGGCAGCCATGATCTCCTTGGGCCTGTCCATGTTGCAAGCTAGGAGAGTTACCTTCCGAGCGCCTTGACACACTACAAGCTTGGCCAGCTCCAATCTTGAGCCGCCTGTTATGAGAATGTGCGTATCGCGGGGACAGGATCCCATTGCAGAGGACGAGCAAAGCTCGAACTAGAAACAGATTTTAGGGTTCTTCAGCAGGGACGATCGCCAGAACCGGTGTGTTCGTGGATGATTACCTCGGATGTAAGCCTTTGCTGCTTAGTGCATTAGCAAGCTAGCTCAGTTCTTATGTCTTCGTGATTGATTGCAGACTTCAGCAACATACGGAGCTTGACATCCGAGCACGCGGATCATTCCTATTTTTTTCACTTAGTTTGTAATTTGTTGCAGAGAGGATAAGTCCTGTTTAATTATTATTGAGTGAAATACACCGTAGAACAGGTCAACGAGTTTGACCAAGATTCACGAATATTTTTGAATACTCCATTGTTCCGTACAATTTCTGTCTAGATATTCTTAAATTTTTATACGGAAATTTTTCGTACTGCCAAGTGTACACATCGTTGACCTTCCAAAATCTTCGAGAATATTCTAGAATATTCTAGTACGGCAGTCACATGATAATATATTTCTGTTGTATTTAAAGAAAATATACGTTAAATTACTTAAAAATATGCTAAGCATAAAATTACCATCAAAATTTATATTAAAAATTATAAGTTTGAAATAACAAATATAAAACCAAACCTGTTTGAAAACAAAGCAAACACACTAAAATAGATGGTGGAATTCCTTGGTAGCATCAATAAAGAACTCAGTTCACGAGGTGCAAGTGTATGACGTTGCAAATGCTTGACAACTCGAGGATCAGCTCCCAGTACACGCTTGTAAACAAAATGCATATGTTTGCAAGGCACCCACTGACAACCATTGCGGAACTCCGAGCATGAACAAGATGGTGCACTGCAAATGACAACCCAAGCAGATGTATGATCATTGTCACATACTCTGAAGCGAATGCATGTTGGAGGATCAACCACGTCAACTTCTGTGACATATGCTCCCAATGTCAGACATGCTTCAAAACTTACCTGTTGTTTCTTAGACATCCTTGAAGGTGTTCTTGTTGCATGACCACTTGTAGGAATAGGAGGTCCACGAAATTGTGCATGGGGTGTTAAAAATCCAGTGACTCCAACAGGAATTGAAGGAAATGAGGTGTTGAAAAACCTGGCACTCTTGCATGAGCTGAAGGAAGCCCAGCTAGCATAAAACCCGATCTTGCTAGATCATTGATCTCCATTGCTATCAGCTTCGTGCCCACTTGAACTTTCCAAACCGAGGTAGAAGTTGGCGGAGAAACAATAGTTAGTCTTGGATGTCTTCTGCAGAGCATGATTGTTGGACAGAAATACATCATTTGTGAGCGAAAGCATTCTTCACCATTTTCTTTGTCGTTGTATTTGATCCTTCTGAAAAAACAAGGAGCAGCCACTCGATTACCACTAGGACTGATCTTTTGTCACAAGCACTCCACTGACCTCCTGAAGAGGGAAAGCCTGCTAGACATTTCACAGAACTTCTTTCACTGCATCTTCTAATCGCCCATTGTCCAGGTGTAACATCTTGTTCTTCAACCAAAACATATTCTTCATGTTCTTTTGCAACAGGAAAATCCAACCGTCGCTTCCGTCTACACTGTGTTGGAATAACCTGTTCGCTATAGAAGATGTCTGGTCGGTGGGATCGTTCAACCTCTGACCCCATATTTCTTTGTATAGTGCGATGTTTAACATTCATGGCAGCCACAAAAGCAGTATCCTGTATGCTTGATGGAGCGACATCTTCAACTAAGTCGATGATAACCTTTGCTGTAGGTGTTGTTGAGTTAACATTTGGCATTTTTCTCTCGAACCTTGCTGAGAGCTCCTCTGAAGTTGGCCCGGAACCACTATACCTTCCATCTCTAAAAGCCTTCATAAGAGCACATTGTTGCACTGATTCAGTTAAGTCGTGGATTGTAGCTTGGTATAATGAAATGTATTTTGAATCTTTAGCCCTCCTCCATCTTCTGTGAACAAACTCCGACTAGTTTGTCATGGGCACACCCTTGCAACATTCTCCGGCATGCTTTCAAGAACAACATTTGAAATATGATTCTTCTGTCTTTCCCACCATGAAAACCATGTCCGCATAACTCCAACATCTTGCACATTTTTATTTCAAAAGTGGAAAAGATTATTTTCAATTTCTTCACAATCAGTTGTTGATGTGGCTATTGGCCACGATCTCAAAAGTTGAAGATGTTGTTGTTGATGTTCAAGAGGGACCCACTTCCTTGTCACACGTTGTATGGCTTATTCATAGTGAAAGATACAACTCTGTTCACATCTAGAAATTTCTTGGCCATTAAAGAACACACTCCTGATTGCTTGCTAGATCGCTCCTGCTTTCATTGGATATAAACCTAGCGAACTGCACATTGTAGATTCCCTTCTCGGAACAGACATCCAACATACATAGCACGAAAAAACTTCTTCACAGCTCCTGCCGTTTGTCTCTTCATGTCACCGTAAGCAATGGTGCATAGTCGACGCACACTATAAAATAATCAAAGAGTTAAGCAAACCACAAAAAGATAACATCTTACTTTGGGTCGTAAACGTGCAATGCCAAAATGATCCACTTATCAACAACACGGTGTGTGTGATCAAGTAGAACCCAACTCTTCTACAAAGGGCCAAGAGGAGGTTGGCACATCCTTACGTAATTGATTCCAGAACCTGGCCCTGAAACCATCATCTTAAAAACTAATGCATGGTCGTATGAACCACGTAAATTCATCCCATGATAGTGAATGATGTGGATGAATGGGATAAACAATCTTCGTTTCAGCTCCAACAATCCATCAATATTCTCTGGCATTTCAGCAGCAGTTCTTTTTGCAGACGCTACCCATTGACGAACTCTGCATCAAATGTATTATCAAAAAATGCTCAGCACAAAGTAAAACTCTAATTGTACCTTCGATTGTTTGATAACGGCTGCAAGTGATCCATGAGCTTATCCCAACTTCCAGACTCAGAATTATCTAATAGGAAACCAAAGATAGCATCTTTACATGTTGCCATTTTGATGACTCTTGGACTAGCTCTGGGAGTTCTTTCTATTGCATTCTGGACCGCTAGATGCACTTCTTCTCTACTCGATGCAGAAACACCATCACCCACTGGATGTGAATGTTTTCCCTGGTGGATAAACAATCTAGTCTTGGTTATGTCGTCTGGGAAAACGCAGAACGCCACAACAGGACAAACTTCAAGGCATAATGGATTTTCTTTACAGTCAATCCTTTTGCCAATTTGTCAATTGAAGGTGGGGAAATAATACATCCTTTCCATTTAGTGCAATTGAGAAATCCTGCCTTAGGAAGCAGGGCAGTCCTGATTGATACAGCAAAGGCTCCCAACACATTTGCTCCTGACACCCTCGCTTGGAAATTCTAGTTGCTGTCATTCCTGTGTCCAGGTATGTTCATCCTCTTTCCGTTCATTCCTTTGTATTTGTATCAGAAGGAGGGAGCTCAAAAATGACATCCCCATCATACGCAATAGGCAATTCATTTGTATGAATGATATGGAGCTCTCCATAAGAATTCTTCCCTTTTTACAGGTATTAAATGAAAAGGTCTTCAACGTTGAGTATTCAGAGTCAGAAGCAACGACAAGCTTAAATAATGGTCCTCCATCCGGTAACAAAACATATCCCGGATTATTCTTCCCCCAGCATCTTGGTCCTCGTTTATTTCAATCTCTAAAGCAGATTGCTCATGGAGAAGTTTAAAAAGACGAACACTTTGCCAATAAAAAATGCCAAAGAACTTTCTGATTTGATTAGTAAGAACGATTCCAACACCATCTATCACAGGAACATTGTGATCTAAATTGCCATAAACAATCTTGGCCATTTGTAAACAGTGACAAAAAAACAACAGCATTATCTAATCATCTTTTGGTAAATATCGGATATTACCGTTCTAAGAATTCACAATCATGACTCAACATGGGTGGATATTTAATTCGAGGAAACGTATAGATCTTATATGCTAATGTAGTATAGCACTTCACGTAGAGATAGAGCAATCTTTATTGTCTTTTAAATAAATGTGTGTCTAATCTACATTCATTTGACATATTTATGACTTGTTTATATTCTGTTACTTTATTTACTATAATTATATAGTCATTTGAACCAATATTTTATATAAATGTGTACTATTGTAGACATTATAAATACATATTTTTACACGAATATTTGTTTAATTATATAATAATATGTTTTTTAACATACAAATCTTTACTTAAATATGTGTTTGTATTTGTATCCTTTGTATAATACGTTATTTATCGCAAGTATTGTATATACTGTTGCATGGTTTTGATTAAACATAGTTTTATGGAGGGTTAAGGGTTAGGTTTTAGAGTAAAGGTTTAGGGTCGACCACTCTTCTTCTCCATTCTCCATTGACGAGAGGGCACTCTTGTTTTTCTTTTCGCGGCCGCTCTTGTTCTTCATTTGCGACGACAGGAGGCTAGTGTGAGCATCACGGTGACATGGTTGCAAGTAAAATCTTATGTATGTGTGTGTGCAAATTAAGCAGCAATTTCTGTGCATGTATGTGCGAATTCAGCAGGATTTCTCTCTATTCATGAACGCACACAAACACACACACACACACACCCACCTCTCCAGCGGCATGAGTTCTTGCCGATTTTGTCAGGAATTTCCTGCCGCCTGGATGGTGCGGCAGCCACACCATCCTGGCGGCAGGATTCATGCCAAATTCGGTAGGGAATGTGTGTTGTGTGTGTGTGTGTTCGCACACACACACAAATAACATTTTATACACACACACAAGCAACATTTTACACACATGTACCACATTATGGTATTATATATACAACACTACACTTATATACATGTGTGTGTGTGTGTGTGTCTATATATATATATAATACATACTTGTTTACATATATATATATATATAATATTATATTATTGTTAAACAGGAATTTAGGAAACCCCACCTTTTCCTGTTTAACCGGGTTTCCTTTCTTCTAACCTTTAAGAAAGGCTACACACTTTCTTTTTATCAACTCTCCACACATATATATATCAAAACACCTTCTCTCAAAGCCACAATGACTGGTCTCCGAAGTCAAGGGCAAGAATGGATTTTGGCTATTGCCTTGTTAGATCCATTCATTGAGAGTATACATACACACACACAAGATCTTATAATATGCACCTTTCATTGCTAATATGAATACAAGAGACAAAGTGTGGAGACCTGCTAGAACTTCGTATGGAGACCTTCTGGAGACCCCTTCTCCCTTGCCCTAACTAATCCTTAACTACCCTTCCTCTCGCCACGTCATCCTTTTCCTTTACGAGATTTCCTTTTTCTTTTCCTTTTCTTTACTCACCTTTTCCTGTAAGGATTTTCCTTCTTCACAGCCTTTCTTTTCTTTTCCTTACGCACCTTTTCCTCTCGTTAAGGATTTTCCTCCTTCACAGCCTTTCCTTCCTTTTCCTTACACACCTTTTCCTCTCGGTAAGGATTTTCCTCCTTCATAGCCTTTCCTTCCTTTTTTTTACGCACCTTTTCCTCTCGGTAAGGATTTTTCTCATTCACAGCCTTTCCTTCCATGCTTACTACAGACCTTCCTACCCTTATTCTCTCTACAGTAGGATGTCCTATGCTCCTAATATTTTACCTTTAACAATTATACTTACTAATATATATGTATAAGTATATGAATCTAAGACTTGTATATATAAGATGACGCTTTTCCGTCTGTATATACATACATGTGAAGAGATATGAATATACCCATATTCGGAATCTCTCTCTCACATAGACACATCACAAAACACAAACAACATTGCACACACACACACACACACACACAAGCAACATTACACACATACACACACAAGTAACTTTATACAGTGAGCACACACACAAACAACATTACACATGTACAGATATGTGTGTGTGTGCGTGCGTGTCCATATATATTGATAGGCATACATATACAGTAAATGTGTGTCCATAAATTAGAACAACTCACACACGCACTGTTATCAGTTGTTGTAATTGCAGAATGAGGCAAACGTAGAGTAAGAGACTGCGAGATAAATACAAGACTTTGACAATTCAGAAACATATTGCCTAAGAAGCTCTTGCAAATATGGCTCCAAAACCTCGTGGCAAAAAAGAAGGCCGAGGAGGTGCCAAGCAACAACTTCAACGCGAGGAGATGATGCCGACGAACACTGAACCTATGCATAGTTTGCAAGTCATTGATGAACATGCTATGGTAAGTGAATGGATGCCTAGAGATAGGGAGATTACAGGAAGCTCTATAGAACACGGTAATGCAGAGGAAGTACTGGACATTGATCTTGGCAGTTAAGCATTCAACAAGAAGAGGAAACTAGATGCTCCTGAGGATGTTGCCGAATTGTATGCAATTCTGGAACGGCTGACACTTGAGGCTCCATCCAAGCTTCTTTGGGATCTTGTTATTCAGTATGACACGGATATTGACACATCGCTACAAGGACGAGACCACTACATTCCAGTTGAGCTTGGCGAGCCTCCGCGTATCCCGGTTCACAAGTTGCTCCCACACCAATGTTTGAGGAATGTCACTGAGGACGACGTGAAAGACCTTATTGGATGGATTAGAGCTGAAGGATTTTACCAAGAGACATCGGTGTTCACCTTATCTTTCGGACCACAGCTGAGTGCAGATGAACGCCGAAGCTGGAATGAGTCAGAAGCACATGTCGATAGAGAATTTGAAGCGCATTTGCATAAGCCAGCATTTTCTGCGTGGTACTGGTTTCTGAAAGATGCAAAGTTTTTGGTGTGGGATGGGAATCATTGTCGGGTTGCTTTGAACACTCTACTTGCTGAAGAGCCAGGCTTGAAATGGACTTTGCGTGTACGTGCAACACTCATAGCATCCACACGCAGGAGGAGAAGAGATTGATCGCTGCTTGCAATCGGTTAAATGAGTAAGTGACTTGTTTGTTTCATTATTTAAATACTAAACAAATGTTGTTTTGTTTTGCAGATCAACTGCTTGTGTGGTTCCTACAACGATCATTCACACCTTGCAGCTCTTACGGAATTGTTGTGTGAAGTCTATAGATCTTTCTACCAATCATGTTCTTTGCGGGATGCCAGAGGAAGATAGAAAAGCTGTGAAAGTGTGGAGATCGAACAAAAAAGAAGATGTTTGGTACGAGTATCCAAAGACGACATTGGTGAAGATTTTTTGGGAGGTAATCTTTTCTTCTTCTTTTGATCGTTTTTTGATTTTCTATTTCTTTGCAAAATCAATTGAAGTGACAAATCGCTACAAAACTTGCGAATAAGAAACCAAACTAGATAGAATCTCAGATCCTCTCTAGCGTTTACAAGACATTCATAGTTCAGATGAACAAATTCCTCACCATTGCTGATCCAGCAGTCGGCGAAGATTGGTTTGAGGCGATCACAGATATCACTATCAAACCATCGACGAAGTAAATAACTCTGGAGAAGCTTCAAATGCTCGCGAAGTCCCAGCTTCCTTCCAACGTCAAGGTTGATATCCTTGGGAAGCTTGTGCACATTCAAGAACGTGGTGTTCTTGAGAAGCTAGTGAACATGATGGAGAAAGACAAGAAGGAAATGTCACCAGCTGGCTTGACAAGTACTTCATCAAGTTTTTGCACATCTTTACTTATTGGTTCCAAGTAATTTAGTATTTATATTTTCCATTTTTACTCGTTTTATTGTGCCAGGTCGGGGAGGCAGCTAAAGAGCTTCTGGTCGAGCATGCAAGCAGTTACGTTGATGAGTT
Organism: Selaginella tamariscina; assembly: GCA_003024785.1. Lineage (NCBI taxonomy): Eukaryota > Viridiplantae > Streptophyta > Lycopodiopsida > Selaginellales > Selaginellaceae > Selaginella > Selaginella tamariscina. The sequence goes on from PUQB01000044.1 coordinate 232,307, forward strand.
TATGGCCTGGTATACGAAGATGCACAATGAAATCAAGTTGGATATGTACCAAAGCATGCTCGAGAACAAGGAGTTCGGTGCGACAATTCCACCTTCTCGACTATTTGAGCTGAAAAAGTTTGCAAAAAGAATGGCATTCAGGCAATTCTTTTTTTTTTTGTTTCTTTATAAATTTTATCTATTTTTGTAGGTTTTTTAAATGGAAAAACGATGCACTCCCTGAAGATTTCGAAGAGTGGATGGATGTTGCCAAGGATTCTAGCATGTGGAGCCGGTTGTTAGGTGATATCATGATTATAAAGTGAAACATTGTCCTTTCTAGCTGGATTTTCTTCTTGGTGACTGTCCCGAATGGGAGATGGCCAGCTATAAGATACACAAGGATGATCGGCGAGAACTATTATGGAAGAATGACAGTGCTGCGAGGAAGCTCCATATGAAGATGGATATCAGGTATGCCAGATTGGCGAGCAAGTTAAGCAAGGGACATGCTTCTTCTTCAGCCCCATCCTTCATCTCGACTGGATTGGAAGAAGATGATATGTTGAGGATGGTGATGCATGAGAAGGGAAACGAAAACTGGCAGATTCAAAGAACCTTGCAGTTCAGTACTTCAAAGCCGGAAGGCCTTTTCCGCTGGGACTGAAGGAACTTGAGGATTGGATCGTGAGTCACAAGTCAAGTTGGACTATTCATGTGTTTGGTGCGATGCCTCCACCGAAATGCATCAAGGGAGCTGTTGATCTCGTTGTCATCGACCCACCTACCGGATGTGTTGCTGAGGCAGGCGGGATGGTGGATCAATACACGAAGTTCTCAGATGCTTTGCTGAAGAACTTGGTGAACCTTGCTTTCGAGTACTAGACAGAGCTGGCCACGTGGTGGTGTTTGTGCTACCGGATGATGTTCAAGCTTTGAAGAACACTGCAGAAACTTGCAAGCTAAAGTTTATGCAGATGAGTTATGTGCACACGACAAGGTCCTGGGGATACCGTTTCTCTAGAAAGGTAATTCTTCTTTTTGAGAATGTCATTTTTTAATGTTTTTTCAGGAAAGCATCATTGCCATGTGTATTTTTTGGCTCTCAAGAAGAAGAGTGTAGCGAGTGTCCAGGATTTCCTTATTCTTTGCAAACTTAGAGTAGGGGGAAAAGATTTCCAGCTCCCATGGTACAATGTTGTTTGTTATTTCTCATTTTCTAACATTGCAACTTTAGGATTTCAATTGGCCCGAAATCTCCCAAGTTGTTTGCAATGCTAATGGAGAAGCTCACAAAGCCTAGTGGAACTGTCGTGGATCTAATAGTGGGAACCAGTGTTAGTATTCTTGCAGGTTTTTACACAGGGAGACATGGTTATAGAATTGACATCAACAAGGATCTGGTTTTAGTAGCCAGAGATGTCTTCAGGAAGGTCATTCCAGGTGTTACAGCAGCTGAAGGTGGTGGGGATGATCAAGTCATTTCCATGATTACTCCTTTCGATGAGTGGAAGAGGGCCATGGAAACAGAAGTAGAGGATTTGCCTTTGGCTAGCGACAATGATGGAGACCAGGATCGACGAGGATGTTGTTACAGAGAAGTTCGTGGAGCACAACGATGAGTCATCAGATGAGTCAGTAGAAGAGAGATCAGACGAGTCATCAAATAATGAGTGAGATTTGTTTTGTCATTTCTTTGGTTTTAAACTTTAACATGTTTTCAATATTGTCTTGCCAAACTACGCTAATCAGATGACAGAGAAAATGGTTGAAGAGTTCAAAGTTTACGACAGACAAATTGTCATAGTTTTTACTATGACTCGACCCTTTACTTTGGAGGTTGATTGTTGTTACCTATTGTACTATGATGACTGACCCTAGATGTAGTGAGAAACAGCCCCGCTTAGTGCACTTAGGTGTTTAAGGGTAGTTCGGCCGGCTATCTTTAGATGTCGCGAGAAACTCTAAGCGAAGGTAGCACTTACCTTCTAGAAAACCCACCCCCGATTTTGACGTCCTAGTTAAGATGAGTTTGGCATGTTAAATAGGGTTAGGAACACCCCTAGGGTTGACCTAACCCTAGGGTTGCCCTAACCCACGCCCTAAAACCCTCACCCCCTTGGGTAGGGTTTAGGGTAGGGTTAGTGTGCAAACTCATCTCATTAACTAAGGGGTTGGCATTCCGTGCCAGCCCACATACACATACATGAAAAGAGGGGGGGGGCTCCGTCACATAAATAAGGTAAAGTATGTAGGAGTGAGGGTTCCTGGGTTCATGACTGAGCTCGTTACTCTTCTCCCGGTGCAAGATCTAGCTTGTGTCATCAAAGCACAACCCTCTGTTGTGCCGCCCTAACTTCCAGATGACAGGGGTACGTCCCACCTTCGGGGTAGCTTACCCTTAACGTTGGCGAATCCATGCCTGGGAGGTCTTGTGGGAATGCACGTTCCAAGAGGCAAAGGTTGAGGCTTGTCTCCAGCCTCCTCCTCCATGGCAAGCTAAGAGCAACACTCACAGCTAAGCAAGGCACATTTGTGTCCTTGCCCAACTATGGTCGTGGGTTCTTGGTTGAAGGGGTTTCCTTACCAAGTCCTGAGGGATAATTGAGGGGTTCTAGAGTCGGCATTTAAGAGACACATTTGTGACACTTGGTGCAACTCTTGGATCCAAGGGCTATGGCATGATAGCCCACATCGTGGAAGGCAGTGTCATATGAAGATGTGACACTAGGCTAGACATCACGCGATGCAATGCCTAAGGCACACTCTTTGGGGTCGTGTCATGGGTTTGACGTCAAGGGGTTGGATATTCTAGTAAACAGGCATGCTTGTGCTCGCACTAGGGTGCTAAGCCTTGGGCATCTGCTCAAGGGAGGTTATGTCTCGTAACTAGGTGTGCTTAAGCACACTTGGCTAGGGGAGTGTTCTCCTTGGAATCCAAGGGTTGAACAACCTAAGCTTGTTAGCATGAGCCCTTTCGTGAGGAACTCGCAAGGCTATGTACTTAGGGTTATCCAAACCTAGCCTTAGGGAGTTTGCTTAACAGAACACTCGTGTCCGCCTATGGCGCACACTCGTGTCCTCACTAAGTACTAGCCCTAGGTCTAGGGTATGACTTGGCCACTTAAACCCTTAGGGGTTAATCATGGTTCAAGGTACCCCTTGTCGCCCTAAAGGGGTTGTACTCCCGAATGAGAATGATTCCTCAAGGGGTAAGTGATGATGCCTTAGCTTTGTCACGAGGGTATGTGTGAGACACATCTTCTTTGTGGAGTTAGGGCATGAGCCTGTTTAGGTTTACTGGGACATGATCCTAAAGTCTACTCGGGTTATCCTTTAGGGTTCAGGGGATGATCATTCTAGGGGACTTAGGGTAGGACTCTAAGTCTTTTGCCTAATTGGGCCCCAGAGTCAGACTCTTAGGGTCATCTTGGAAGACTTAGCGTTGCTCACACAGGATGATGACACTGAATGACCACTTGGAAACCACGTGTTGCCACATGTTGGCCCTTTGGGTTAAAACTCTGACACAAATTTTGGAGAAATGTTCACGACACCATAACAATGCATTCATTAACGACGAGGCACTGGCTGGTGGAAACGAGTCTTCATGAAACAAGTCTTCATGATTGAGTTATGTTTATATTGTAATTTACATTTAGTTTGATGAAGTATTTATATAAAAATATTGGTCGACGGTGGTCTGACACCGTCGAACTACCAGCTGGTGCGGACGAGCGATGGGACGAAGCGCTAGGTAAGGAAGGTACCGCAGGTACGGACTGATGGCGACCGATGTCAAGCGGCGGCGTAACCGGGCGTAGATCCAATCGTCTGGATCAATTACCTAGGGTACGCATGATAGCACGCATGAGGGAGGCCAATAAATGAGACAGACAAGACTCTGCCCCAAGGCGGCAGACCAATAAGTAAGCTCCACCTATACCTAGGGTCTAGCGCTAGGTGACCCACTATATAAGCAGGGAGGCTGGTAGTGGGTCAGGGTCTTTTGGGAGTCAAGTCTACGTCTTGTATCTTGCTCCTCTGTCGGAGATAGTTTGTACTCAAACAGGTAATATAATATATCCATACTCCTTCTATTCACCTTACAAGCGGGGATTCCCCGCTTGTCCCACTCCTAGGTTGAGCAACGCTCTCTGACAAACCACCATAGTAGAACTCCCCTACCCTGTACATAGACCCTCGCAACGTCCGGGTAGAGGCCATTCAACACCTTCCAATACTTCCGAGGTAAGGCCGGCTTGCCAGTTCGGACCCCCAGAGTTGGACACTCTTCACAGCGTCTTGGCGACCACTGAGGCTTCTTAAGAAGCACCACATTTGGCCTGCGGAGTCCCCGACGACCAAATATAATTATAGTTATAAATATAAATATAAAAAAATAAAAACATAATATAAATATAAAAATATAAATATATATGTCAGATTAACCCCCCAAATTTGTGAAACTCGACACCATTACCATGCCACCATGATTGCCTGCCCACCGCACCGGAATATTCTTTATATAAAAATGAATATTCCATACAGAATGCAATATTCCAGCATGATGGAAATCAGTACGCTCGAGGAAATGTCAAATCCCGTAGAAGAAAAACGCTACGAATTAATAATTAAATTAAATTAATAATAAAATAAATTAATAATTAGTAGTATTTTTCAACTACGGCGTATTTAACTGTTAATATTAACATCGGGTTTAGCGGCGGGTCCAAGGTCTTGCGATCGGGATGGTGAAGCTGTGTCCAGCTGCGATTAATGAAACAATGTTTGTTTTGCTTGTTGCATTCATCGTGTATCACCGAGGTCAGAGGTTAGAGTACCTCTGCAATGCAGATTCGGTGCATGATCAAATCGGCGCGCAGTCATGTGGCGTTTGAAGCCACAGGACTAAATTGCTCTTGTTGGATTCGCTCAGCCGCTTAAGCAAGAAGTCTTCCTCCGCAATATTCAGCTCTCGGTTATCTAGCCGATACCCCAGGATTTCGAGAAGGTTGAAGCTCAAGTTCTGTAATACAATCGCCTCTTGTTCTGTAACTCATTCGCTTTTTGCAGAGAACAAGTTCAAACCTGGATTTTGTCTTGTGCTATGGAGGCAACCGACAGCGCCAGAGTATCACTGGAGGGGATCGAGCGAGCTGCCGCTTGGACATTCTCACTCTGCGTTCAGTATTGCTGGTACATTGGGCAGAAGAAGCGCAATATCAGAGATTTTCTTTTAACATGTTGAAAGCGACCTGCATTCTGCTTAAAGGTGGCCGCTGGAAAGAAACGAAATTCTGGCCTATGCACATTTGATCGGGAACAAATTTTCCAAAACAGGGATATTCCCTAAATTTACTATATAGATATATATATAAATCAACCCTGTCTCATTCGAATTATCTGCCTCAACTTGATTCTCAGTAGCTGTCATCAGGAGGTGGATCAGAGTAAGGCACGCGTGGGCAATCAAGCGGAAGTGCCCATGAGATCATGTTTTGGGGCATTCGAAGATGAGCTTCACCTTTTTGTCAGTACCAAAGCGGCTGAGAGGGCAGTCATCGCGAAGGTCGTGCAAAGGAAACATCAGCCACGCACCAGATGCCACGTCCAGGTATTTGATGGGCCACGACTTCCACACGCGGTGAGCCTCCGTTTCGTGCAGCCTGGCCTTGAACTCGCCCACGGTCGGCACTTTTGGGAAATACAAACGCCTCAACGTTTTGCTGTTGCGCATGGCTTGCGTGGATTCAAGCTTAACCGCCGGCATTGAAATTGCGTATGACACCAGAAAGGCTCTCACCTGGCAAACGAAAACCTTAGAAATGTAAACGATTCATTGAAAGAAAGAATCAACCTGGCACGGGTTAAGAGAAGGTATGTAGTTGAATCCCTCCACGATCCACTGCTGCTCCTCCAGATAGTCCTCCGTCTTGGGAATCAGGTCATCGGGTAGAATATCCCCAACGTCCACCCTGAGAAACCAGGGATTCATGGTGGCATCGATCGTGTCACACGCTGCCCAGCGGGGGAAGCCCTGCTTCTCGGTGATGTAGTAGAGCAGCAAGGGCGCCTGCAGCTGGTTGTCACGGCGAACCAGACTCTTGAACTCCCACCCCGCCATCTCGCCGTCCAGCACGACGCGCTTACCCCGGCTGAGGACCTCACCTTTGTTGGGAGGGAGTGCGTCGCCAGTCCACTTCAAAACATACCAGACCTCCGACGCCTTCGAATTGGAACTACTCGCCGCCATTCTGAATGGGCTCCCTAGAAACCCGGTGCATTTTCTGCGTGATTCTGAATGGGCTCCCTAGAAACCCTAGGTCAGGAAGTTCAGGGTGCATTTTCTGCGTGATGGCAGCGCCGCAGTGCAGGGCAAGGCTGTCCTTTGAGAGTTCAGGGTTCAAGAACGCGGCTTAGAGATTGAATTTTATGTGCATCCCACGCCTAACATACAAGCATGGTATATGAAATATATACACTATGTACAACAGAGTATTTAAATTTCATGTGGACATTTGCACACACACACTATGCTGCAGTAGCGTTTAAAGAGGATCAGCTGTTCAGAACGAACCTGGGAATTCCTCCCCATTTGTCGAACCTTTCCTTGATATCTTGAAGCTTTAAACCAAATACCCTCTGTCCCAGCCTGCACAACTCACACAGGTACATAAAGTTCCTTCACACCGCTACCCCCGAAACTGGGTGAGCATGTCAGCAGAAGGGGAAAATCCGACTTTCCTTGGGGACCAGCGTGTCAGCAAGAAACCAAGGTCTACTTCCCCATCCGAAGCTTTCTTCAATCATATCAACATCCCTCGTCAGTCTCATTTCCAGATTCCCATCCTTCTGCTGCAGAAGATAGTACCTACCGGCTAAAGCTAATATTACGTCTTCCTGCCTGTGCTTGAGGATATACCACAGCAAGTACCAAAGGAACCCGGTCTTGCCTATTCCCGGTGTACCCGTGACAACAACTCCTCTTCCGTGGCTTTCATCGAAGTGGCTCATGATGCAAGGAACCAAAGCATCATAGCAGGCTCTCTTGTAGATACAGGTCGTTTCTGTATTCCCACTGGCATCTGGAGCTTCAAGAAGTAACCTGGCATAGTTTCGTCACGGTCGAGCTCCGTGTTCATTAAGGTACAGAAAGCCGCGGACGAATCCTTCGTAACGGTGCGGAGGCATGCACGAAACGTGGCACCAGAAAGTTCCATAGTCTGGAAGCTGATAAGTCAGCAACTAGGACACCATTGAATACAGATTACGCACCTCGAGATAGGAGCTCCGATCTCTGGGACTCCAAACTCTTTCACGCTTGTACCCTCCTGGCGAACGAGCTGCAACAGCCAGTCAGCACCCAATAGGAATGTGCCAAACCAGCCAGCCCTAAACCCTAAACCTAAACCAAGTTCTATTTAAAAATACGTACACATGCATGCACGATTCTCAAATAATCTACTAATTAGATAACCACTAGAAAATCCAAATTTATTATTTTTGTTATGGGTTTATAAATATTAAGATCTTTCATGGTTTGTGTAATGTAATAAATAGCTTCTGTTTGTGTTTTATATTGTGTTCATGAAGTTGATACAATTGGGTAAAATAAAAAATTCAAAGGAAATTATTAAACCATCATAAATAATACTTTTTTTTATGAGACAGCCTCATCATAGGTCAAGGGGATGTCGACATCAACAAGACCATAAAAGTCATCAAGCTCCGCAGCATTTGCTTCAGCATTTTCCCGGACTTTCAATAAGGGCCGACATTCCCGAGGGTGATTAAGAATTGGCATCGGATTAAACATGCCACGACGTTGACAAGGTGGTGGAGGTGTCGGAGGCCTATCCTCAACTAGAGGAGCATCAGCCGGTTTAGGCATGTCTAGAAGTGGAGGATTCCCTAGTGGAATCTCTAATGACAACTCATGAATAAGATTTAAAGGTGGAGGTAAGAGTGGACCATCTCCCATAAGTGGGATTAAAGGAACAAGTCGAGTCTCATTAATGAAAGAAGGATCTTGAGGAGCCTCTGTGCTTATGGGAAAGTCATCTTTGTTGAACATGACATTTATGCTTACAAGGGCCTTGGAAGATGCAAGATCCCACAACTTGTAAGTTTTTCTCCCAATGGTGTCATCATGTACATATCCCACGAAGATGAATTTTTTACTTTTGGGATCTAGTTTTTTCTGAAGTTGATTAAAGGTATGTGCATATGCTACACAACTAAAGATTCAAAAGTGGGACACATCATGAGTAGAACATGTCCAAAATGCCTCAGGGGTTTTTCCATCCAAAGCAGTTGTAACAAGTCGATATTGGACATGCATTGCTGTGGCTATGGCCTCTTGCCAAAATGTTTTGTTGAAATGTGCATCGACTAACAATGCATGAGCAACATTGAGAACCACATGTTACATTAATAAGGTATTTATCTATTATATCACAATTCTTATTTAGTGAAATCATTTGACTCAAATAAATCGGGATCACTTGGTTAAATAGCGTAGGAACCCTCCTCATAACATCAGTTTTTATAGTTAAATGGAGAAGGATAATGCTATGACACAATAATTATCCATCTTTGACTATATCATTTCTCCAAATGCCCATATTAATTATATACTTTTTAATGTCTTAAATTATCCTTGAATTATTTGTATTGGTACATGTTTTGGATTTACTTAAAGTAAAAAAGAAGTCTCATTAGTTGCCCATTTAAACATCTTAAGTCCTTTAGACAATAATTAAATTATATTTATTAATTTCATTTTATAGATATTATCTTGCATGTTAAAGTAGAATTGCATTGGTTTAACAACTTTTGTCCGTAACCTTGTAAATAACTTTTGAAATCTGATATTTTAATCACAAGAAGCTATAGTTTTTAAAGAAATGCAGTTTTATCACGTGTAACAAAGTGAAATTCTTTAATCACTTTGAACTTACACGAGAGTGCATCAGTATCTTTGTGTGTGTGACTTACTACGACAAAACCTAGTTACATCGGTAGAATACAAAGGTAAACAACATGGTTTCAGAAAGGTACTATACACATAGGGATGTGAACGTTTTTAACTGCAGCGTTATAGACCTGAATCTCCATATACTTTGGACATACACATCGTTTTATATACATATAGTATCTATAACAGGAGATAATATGGGATTGCTCTGGTTAATGAAAATAATTATGATGGTAATGATGTGTGTATTACATGGGTTGAGTATATTTACTTAAAAGGGTTTTTATAAACAGGCTGAGAACATCAAGTACACACTCGAGCAGGAAATGGCCTTTTCTGCACGCCTCATTGGGAATTTCCTACCTGCTACTTCCTGCACATGTCGACAACTTCGACACATAAACATGCACATTTTCATATACGTAGTGTATGTGTGCGTGCGTGCGTGTGTGCATTCTTGTAAACTACTATTCTTATGTATACATAAATGGTGTGATATAGACTTGGATCCGTAAACAGATACATTTTCAAGCTGCTATATATGTAGTGTGTGCGTGTGCGTGTGCGTGTGTTCTTGTATTCTTATGTATACGTAGATAGTGTGATATAGGCTTCTTTCTATTTCTCTCTCTCACACACAATTGAGCTATATACATCTTTCTTTATCAAAGATGTTGTTATAACAGTGTATGTGGAATCAAAGCTTGTATTGATATACACACATAGATATATGTCTTAACATTTGAATGGGATATATTCGTATTTATATCAGAAGGTATATATAGTGTACTATGTAAAGCATCAATTGATTAATACTCTATTTAGTAACAACTAGATAGGCATATTAATAATCTTTGAACTAAGTGAGCTCTTTCTTAATTTTAATTTTAACTTTCAGATGTATAATGCATCTCTTTATATTAACTTAAAAATATGTGTTTAATTATACTTTAAAATATTTTTTAAAATTTAAACGATCTTTAAAATGAAAAACAAGTTTGTTGTGAATGAGTGTAACATTAAGAAGTTTAAAAATTAGAATATCTTAAATATGTAATAAACCCCATATATGTTTATATTAAATTTATTTGATGATAGTAGTTCCTAATTAATTTAAAACGACATATTAATAATGATTACTGTTTAATTAAATTTCAAAAATATAGACTAAATAAATGTAACATATTTTACTTTCACATACAATAATTATTAAAAAAAATAGAATTTATTTCTGTAAACATCATGCTTACTACGCCAAACGTTTATTTAATGTTTAACTACTGGATTCAATAATCCATTGGAGTCCGCTGGTCAGCAACGCGGAATTGAAAAGTATTTAGATATTGTAAAAAAATCAGCCAGGTGGCCTATCGCTGTGAAGAGCATTGCTTCACAATCAAAGCCTGGCTTATGAGAGGCTTGGACACACACAGAGAGAGAGATAGAGAGGAATTCACTTGGTTAATTCATAAGCTCCTTCTGGATAAAATTAAAACATATTCACATAGTGCTTATGCATTTACAGACTTGTGTGTGTATATATATATATATATATACAGGTGTAACTACGTATATCACTTATTTTAGTGTGTAGATGGTAGATGTACATATACATCTATGTATAGCATTTAAATAGTTTCTTTCCTATTGTGCGTTATCTGTACAAAGAGATAAATAGAACATACACACATACACACACATACATAACAATAAAAAACTCACCTGAATTACAACTTTTGCTATATATACTTGTGTAAACACCATACGCCATGCACACACATACACATTAATATATACATATGCACATCTGTTCAGCAATATCCGAGTACAGCTTTTTCAGATTATGCACACAAAGAGACAAACACATTTATATGTTTTAAGATATAACTATGTAATAATAATAACGAAGACAAAGTTATCTATCGAATTTATGTTTTATAATGAATTTTTTTTTTAATTTAAAAAAATTAAATTATATTTAATAATACAAAAGTTGAATTATAATGATATTTTTATTCTTATTACAAATTAATGATTTATTATTTTTAAACTTGATACAAAATTTATAACTTCAGCAATCTCTGTGTCTGTGTATACCGTTATAACCGAATAATGTAGTTTTTAACAGGCTTTGGCTAGAACTTGACTAGGAGTGGTGGGGAAATTTACAACAGGTAAATAAATAAACTCTTCTGGGTGTAATATTGTCATGTTAACAATATGTGTGCGTGTGTGAGAGAGATTATTAATTATGATTTTTCAGTTGATTAAATTCTATCGCTATGGTTGACCGTGATCATACTTCACTTGCATCTGGATCGATTGGGGCCGTACTTGGACCGGTGATTGGTGAGCCGCTGAAGGGTGCAATTGCGGCTCTAATCCTCCCAGCATGCCACTTTGTAAAGAATGGGTGGGAGCTGAAAAGCATTATTGCTGGCGTGAATGCCTCTGATTGTCTTCGTCTTTTGCCTGAGGTGGCAAACCGCATGAAAGACTTCCGTCCGGGCTCCGATGAATCCGTCATGTTGAGCAAGTTCAAAAATGATATGGAGGAGCTAATGGTGGCCACCATAGATGGACGTAAAAACTACACTTTGTATAACAGGTGAGTTTGTTAGCTTTAACACGCACACGCAGGCACAACGTTGTTGGATGTTTCAGAGGGTTGAAATCCAGAAAGATTCTGGCCTGCAAGGAGCGAGTTGAAGCTGATCTGGTTGCAGTGAGAGCCCTGGTGGAAGATAAGCGTAGTCACTATTTGGTACCAACGCTTGACGTGCGGAAACCTATAGTTCCAAGGGAGTCGTATATCTTCGACCTCAAATCTTTGCTTACCGATGAATATGGACCTGAATGGATTCTTATACATGGGCAGAGCGGAGTGGGAAAAACGCATTTGGTTCGATACGTTTTTCAGATGCAGGAGGTGAGAGAAATCTTTGGTTGTATTGCATATCTCGAAGTTGGCCGAGGCAAAGACGAGGTATCCATGGTGATGGACATTTGTTCTCAATTGCGGATGCTCACTGGACATTCAAAGGTATGTACACATACATATATTTAACATGTATATTAATGCTGTTCATTGATCGCTTTGTAGATTACAAATGTAGGAGAGGGCATGCAATCAATCCAGGCCTTTGCGAATCGAACTTCCAATAAGGTGACTCTTATTGTACTAGAGAATGTGTGGAACGCAGATATTTTGAGGGCAGTGGACATCAAAGGTGTTAAGAAACTGGTTACCAGTCAGAGGGCAAACGTGCTTGATCAATTCTCAAGGGATAGAATTGCAAAACTAGAGGTGAATCCTTTATCATATAGAGATGCTCGCCACTCTTCTGCCTGCATGCCTTTGGGAAAGAAGAGGCTCCTGAGGATATCAGAGATCATGTTGAGTTAATGGTTGAACAATGATATGGAGTTCCAAAAGTGTTGGAGGTCATGGCTTACATGTCTAAGGACTTTGGGGACTTGTATTCTCCTACATACTGGGAACATGTTTTGGAAAAGATCAAGAGGGGAAAATGTGATGAGCACGAAAAGATATTTAGGGTGCTAAAGCTGAGTTACGACGACTTAAGCAACGATGAGAAGGTGCTTTTCCTGTGCATTGCTATGGAAGAAATTGCTATTGCAGAATTTGGTATAGAAGACAGATACAAGTATGCTCTCGCTTTGAGAAGATCCACCGATGTTACACGTCCGCTCTATTACTGGTGGCTGGTGTTAAGCTCGTATGAACATGATGATTATCAACACAGGGAATTTTTATCTGCACGGAAATCACTGGAAGATGCATCTTTAGCTGAGAAAGATATTTTTTTCTAGTGGATTGATGCTTGAGCTAGCCGAATACATCAACCATATTTCACACTTCGCAGTTGCAGCGGTCGGACATCAGTGGAGGTGATTTATGGAGATACGAGAGACATAAAAGGTGAAAAGGTTTCAGATATTCTGTCGAATGAAATGCCTCGCTTATCCGTACTGCAGCTGCATCTGCGGGAGCCAATGCATATCTCTTTGGAAAGCTTCTCCAACCTGAAGTTTTATGGTTGAATGGGCAGTTCATAACAATTTGTGGATTGGAGCTCCTTGTGCAATTAAGATACTTAACACTTGCTCTTCGTCAAAGATGCTGGTGCTCTTATGAAAATCTGCTGGAAGGGCTTGGCAGACTTCATCAGTTGGAGGTTCTTCAAATAGATTGTTCTGGAGAATGTGACGGTGGTGCTCATCTGGATTTCAGGTTTCTGAAAAACATGGACAGGTATTATACTCTATATATGTATTAATGTACCACACATGCATACATCACCATGTATCACCACGGCTTAATAGTATATGCATATGTAGTTTATAGAGTTTCACATGCATTTGTGGTTTTGTGAGAATTTTTTTTATTTGCATTTCTGAGGCTTTGTGAGCCTCATATATATTTCACGGGATATATATCCATGTAATACATATACAATGTTTAGATAGGGAATATCTCATAATCGTTGCCATTTTTACTCGTCAGGAGTGTATTTACAGGTTGAATTGCTTGCATATCATTTCAATGAGGATTCATCCAGTGAGAAATTCACAATACATTGAAGAAATGAATCATTTACAAGTTTTAAGATTAACAAGTGATCCCTTAGATTTTGAATTATCCAACTTCATTAGAGGAAGTATCGTTGGGAAACTATAAGCAGCAAAAATACTTGAGTTCAACAAAACCTGAAACACGAAAGTTTGCGTGGTTGCTCAATGGCACTCAAAAACTATGTATCTTAGAGCTCCGCACTGTTCGGTTCAAAGAGGTTGCATTAGAGATAAACTTCCCAACTGCATCAAAGTACCTTCGGAATGGTTTGGAATCACTTCATCATCTACGACGTTTAACTCTAAACGGAGGTGGAACTCCATTGGAACTTCCTTCTATAAACAAGTTGCCCAACTTAGAGTGGTTGGATTTGTCTGGGTTCTCAGGAAAGCACTTCCCTGGATCATTTAGTGAACCTGGGGCTTTTCCAAGATTGGAGAATCTAATTATCTCAAACTGCCAGCAACTTGAAGTACTTACTTTTCAGGTACACACGTTGTGTGTGTCTATATATTAGACGAGGGTATTATGTGTATAGCAGACAAAGCACACTCATAACTATATAACCTACTTTAAGTATAACAAAATTCCAAAATAACTTTAAAGTAAATTTTTATAATACTGTGAAAGAAGTGAAAACTTAATTTTGTTCAGATACCCAAGGATCTATGTGAATTAAGAATATCATGTTGCGACCAGCTGTTACAAATTCAATTCAAGGTAAATCTAATTATATACATATGTTGGGTTAGGTTGTTTATATCTTAAGTAGTGAATGACACTACCGGATAATTAATATAATTTTTGTTTAAATGAATACGTGTTAAACATCATTATAAGAATTTTATTAAGAAAGTACTTGTAGTGTAATTGTTATCCTGTAGGTGACATATGCATGCATAACGTACATGTGCTTTTCCTTGTTAGTTAAACTTCATTAAACATAAAATTAAGAATTGAAAACCTAAATTATTAAATTGCTTGCAATACGATCAAAAGTTTCACACTTAAAATTGCTATATGATATTTGTAGTTTATGGCATATATACATATGGATATATCGGAAATGTTACTATAGCTTGAATTAAATTAAGTTTTTAAATAATCATTATAAATATGAATTAAATAACTACACTTACATGCATACCCTGTGACCTTGAAGGTTTTAATTATTTTAATACTCATTATTATACCCATGCACGATGGATATATAATACTACCACATGCAATTATCTGGAATAGACATGATTTTTATTTAAGTTTTATAAAAATTTGATATTTCTAAAGATGTTTATTATACTATAATAATGTAAATGCATTAATATTTCAAGTTCATGCTACATTTTTATATATTAGTTTTATGTATTATTATATTATTTAACATTGATTAAAAGTAAAAATATTTTATTTTACAGGAATTGAAACGTTTAGATATTTCAAACTGCAAGAGTTTAAGTCATTTGGATTTCATTGAACAAATCTATGACAGTATATCAATATTAAGATGCAACCATCTGGAAAGACTTCCACCTCATTCTACTTGTCTCAACGTCTGGATGCTTCTTTTGGATTCTTTGCCCTCGTTGGTATGGGAAGGAGCTGCTGGATTTCAAAGTCTTCAATCTCTTAGAATTACAAGTTTCACATTCAAACATCTGCCACCTCATCGTCACATTGCTCACAAGTCTTAAGAGGTTAACTATCATTGATTGTCCACAGTTGGAAGCATTATTAGAGGACCATACACAATTCTTCTCCCTTGTCAACTTAGAAAAGATGGAGTCATAGAATTTGCCTAAACTAATTTGTCTTCCTAACTGCATTGAAACTCTTTATTCCTTGAAGACTATTAAAATGTACAAATGTCTTGGAATTGGAACTGTTAATGGGAAGGACAGAGTATTGATACGGAAGGAGGGAAAACTAGTTGAGCAAGAATGAAAAGCAGAAAGACAATATTAAAATTTGTATCTCCCGGTGTGTATACATGCACAAGGTAATGTATCATGTATATAACATAATATTATACATGTGAACATTTAACACACATATAGTATATATATAAACATGTCTTGATAAATGTTTATAATGCATTTATTTTGCAGTGATTGTTACAACTTCGTAGATGTTGTTTTAGATTCATAAAGTATGCAATATAAGCAGTATATGTAATTAAATATAACCAAATGGCCTAAAACTCAAAAATGTTAAACCTCTTTACATGTATATATATATATATATATATATATTAGTTTACACTTAACCATTATATTTGTTGTTTGTTTTCCCCCTCAATACCAGGTTTTTAAGATATTAATGTATATTCACAAACTTTTTTATATACATACATGTACGTAGAATTATATATATATGCGGTATAACGTATGTGATTGTTACAACTTCGTAGATGTTGTTTTAGATTCATAAAGTAAGCAATATAAGCAGTATATGTAATTAAATATAACCAAATGGCCTAAACTCAAAAATGTTAAACCTCTTTACATGTGTATATATATATATATATTATAGTTTACACTTAACCATTATATTTGTTTGTTTTGTTTCCCCCTCAATACCAGGTTTTTAAGATATTAATGTATTCACAAACTTTTTATATACATACAGTACGTAGAATTATATATATATGCGGTATAACGTATGGATTGTTACAACTTCGTAGATGTTGTTTTAGATTCATAAAGTAAGCAATATAAGCAGTATATGTAATTAAATATAACCAAATGGCCTAAAAACTCAAAAATGTTAAACCTCTTTACATGTGTATATATATATATTATAGTTTACACTTAACCATTATATTTGTTTGTTTTGTTTTCCCCTCAATACCAGGTTTTAAGATATTAATGTATATTCAAAACTTTTTTATATACATACATGTACGTAGAATTATATATATTGCGGTATAACGTAAACATCATATTATTAAATAATATAATATAAAAAAAACTGCACTTGGTATAACAGGTGAGTTTGCTAACTATAACACACGCGCGCGCGCGCACACACACACAAAAAAAAAAAAAAACATGTTATAACATATCCACGAGAGAGAGACATACAAAGCATTTGTACATTACCTGAAAGACGTGAACAGGCTTCCCAAAAGGTTGAAAATTGGTGTGTGTTCACGTGTGTAATATCTGTTTCCGTGTGTATAATCTCTTTGTCGTATGAAAATGGTATGTTGAAGAAGAAAAAAATAAAATATGTTCCTGGCTAAATCTGCAACAAGTAAGCTTTCATGAATTATCTATAGAACACCAACGCACGCACGCACGCACGCACAATGTTATACATACATGGGTCAGATTCTCATGCGCTTCCAGCGAGGTTGACGATGGGTTCTGAGGTCGAATCTGTTGACTGGGGACTCCCTTGCGACATTGGTTATATGTGTGTATGCGTTTCCCATTTTATATATATGGGTAAATGCATTACATACGCATAAAGAAACATATGTCACATGTGTGTATTTACCTTCTGCATATCATATTCTGGAGTGCTTTCACTTCCATTACTTGTATATTGTAAATGGTTAGAGCCGGAAGCTGCAAGCTGTGAAAAACCCAATGAAAGCTCCTCCATTCCACACCTGACTGCAACATCTGCACCTGCCTGAAATAGATCGTAATTGTAGTTAGAGAGTAAAATTAATACTGAGTAGTTATAAGATTAGAACAAAACATATATTACGTAATTTCATAAAAAACATAATATAAAATACTTAACTTACATATCATGTATATTAAGTGACAAATAAATAAATATATATATATATATAAGAAGGAGAGAGAGACGCACACGGACACGCAGATAAGTACCTTTGTAGCAAATTCATTTCTTTGGATATTTCATCAAATCCACAGTGGTGTGTGGATTTGGAGAAATCAAATATGCTGGTTGAAACATGCTATATTCGCCGGCCCATTTCTGTTGGAGCCACGTGGCACAAGACGTTCAGGTGGTAGATAAAAAGCATTGTATGCCATAGAAAATGATATTGTATTGTATCTACCTTTCTTAAATTATAATATGGTATCAGATTTTTACTTTAGACGCCAAGGACAGGATAGCGTTCGTATTTTATATTTTTCCTCCAAAGAAATGGAACAGTTGGATGGGACAAATTTCCTTGCCTGATAAGAATGTGCACAATGTGCACAGTTCTAATTCATGAGGTGGGGACTCTGGCCTGTGATATCTGGAACAAGATAATGCCACCAAAAGATGATAACATTGATCAATAGAATGAGTGGCAAGATCTAAATGCCGAGGCGAATGGAGCTTTAGGAAGACTTGGCCCTCTTTATAGTGTACACATAATGTGAAAAGATTTTTTGTTCAGAATTGGACCATAATTTATAAGATTATGGGAGTTGATTATATAAGAAGATGTTGATGTAATTCTTTAAAGAAGTGAATTTTACAACATGGAACAACAGTTAATCGAGTGAGTCCAAGACTACATCACAAGGCTTCAGCACAAGGTGATGGAGACTCGACTGTTGATCCAGATGATGCTGTCACAAATTAAGAGTTCACAGTTTTTTTTTTAAAGGAATTGCTACTTGTGCCATGAAAATCTGATCTTCATTACATTAAAAAGTTCTCAACATTATCCAACGGTTGAGTTTAGGGTTTAAATTAGCGAAAGGAGATGCAGAAATTATTGGTTGTAAATAGTGATTTATTATTAAATTTGTATATAAATTAAGTTATATATATTATATACTAATGAATATAATTAGCAATTCATATGCCATTCAATTAAATTAGTCTTAATTAATCATGATAAATATTCCTCATTGCACTGGCAAGAAATGTCGTCCTATGCGGGATTGGTACGCTCCCGCTCAACTTCCTCATTTTAAGATCACCCCTAAACTTGAGATATTGTAAGACATACTTGTCCCACATAGATTGCTTGAATGTCAAGAAGGTACTCATCGACCTTCTTGTGCAGAAAGGATTTCTGGCAACCTCTTCAAGAGCTCTTCGACTATATAGCTGCTTGCTAAGATGTGGCGACACTGGGTATAATCGTCTCCAACGGGAATGCAGTGAAACACCTTCTCAGGAATGGCGAGCAAGTTTTTCGTCTAACCGAATTCACCGCCTTAAGCAGACGCTCCTGTTCAGCTGACTCAACCTTAACCAGAACGAACCTGGGAATTCCCCCCCATTTGTCGAACCTTCCTTGATATCTTTAAACCAAAATTACCAAATACCCTCTGTCCCAACCTGCACAACTCCTCCTGTCCACACAGGTACATAAAGCACCTCCACAGCGTCACCCTTCAATTTCCCCGAACTGCTTGTCAGCAGGAACTTTGAAGGGGAAAATTGGGATCCTGGGGACACAGCGTGTAAGCAAGAAACCACGGGCTACCTCCCCATCCGAAGCTTTCTACAACCATCTCAACATCCCTCGTCAGTCTCACTTCCAGGCTCCCATCCTTCCACTGCAGAAGATAGTACCAACCGGCCAAAGCTAATATTACGTCTTCCTGCCTGTGCTTGAGATATACCACAACAAGTACCAAAGGAACCCGGTCTTGCCTATTCCCGGTACCCGTGACAACAACTCCTCTTCCGTGGCTTTCATCGAAGTGGCTCATGATGCAAGAACCAAAGCATCAAAAGCAGGCTCTCTTGTAGATCTCAAGAGGCAGCTTTCTACTGTAATCCCCACTTACACCTGAAGCATCTGGCAGCTTCAAGAAGTAACCTGGCATAGTTTCGTCACGGTCCGAGCTCCGTGTTTATTAAGGTACAGAAAGCCGCAGCCTCATCTGGACGAATCCTTCGTAACGGTGCGGAGGCATGCACGAAACGTGGCACCAGAAAGTTCCATAGTCTGGAAGCTGATAAGTCAGCAACTAGGACACCATTGAATACAGATTACGCCACCTCGAGATAGGAGCTCCGATCTCTGGAACTCCAAACTCTTTCACGCTTGTACCCTCCTGGCGAACGAGCTGCAACATCCAGTCAGCACCCAATAGGAATGGAATGCCTCTACTTACCCTGCTGCCTGCAACAAATAGCCTCCTTCCGCTGCGCCAAACCAGCCAGCCCTAAACCCTAAACCCTAAACCTAAACCAAGTTCTATTTAAAAATACGTACACATGCATGCACGATTCACAAATAATCTACTAAATCCAAATGAATTTTTTGTTATGGGTTTATAAATATTAAGATCTTTCATGGTTTGTGTAATGTAATAAATACTCGTTCAAGCTTCTGTTTGTGTTTATATTGTGTTCATGCAGTTATACAATTGGGTAAAATAATAAAAAATTCAAAGGAAATTATTAAACCATCAAAATAAAACTTTTTTTAAAGATCGATACTTATCTATATTGTATTTTTCTATTTAACTATGTTATTATATAATCTCGCAGACTTGATATAAGATAATTCAAGCACGTTTCCTCTGTCTGTATATATCTACATGCGACTTATTATGTATGTACGTTACGTATACATATCACAGGTACGTATTATGAAAGTTCTGTCACACATATGTACACGCACACACACATACACATGTACACAAACAAACACACACACACACCAAACGTATACTAATTACAGAAACACAATATGAATATGGTCTACAGTTTTGTGTAATGAATGAATTTGTTATGTTAAGAGTTTACACATGTAAGATATTTTAAGATTGCTTCGTGAACTTATAATTTAAAAATATATGCTTTCGATGTTCGTAATATAAGAAATTCATTACCTATTGACCTCGATATGCTTTAATTTAATTAAAAGTTTAAGAAAAAGAATATTTGGTTATTTAAAGTTTTTTAAATAACACACCTATAAAATCAATAGGAACCTGTGTATTACATACATAATTTAGTAAAACTTTATATTTTTAATTGAGGGAATTTACAATTCATTCCTAATTCCAGTTAAATATTATATTATAATAAATATAATATTTAGCTCTTTATTTAAACAATATTACATTTATCCAAATATATTTCTCCCAATCAATAAGTTTCAAAACTCTGAAAATTCAAAAAACTAAAACATCACGAACATTTTTCTTCTGCCGTGTATATTAAATTTACATTTAACTGAATATAATTTATATATACATATGAAAAACTTTAATAGTTTTGGTGCATATTTATTAAGAGTTTGATTAGAAAAACATATACATGCATTATATATATATATATTTAATAAATACACTCATTTTCATCCTCTTCACTATCTTTATTATTAAATAAATATAGTCACAATGCATAGTTTAATTGATTTTTAATTTTGAAATGATTGAAACTCATTAAAAACTCATGTGTTTAAAACACATAAACAAATATTAAATTCTATTTCAACTGTTTTAAATACAGATGCAGCAATATACTTTCAAACAAGTACCTTATTAACCTCTTTACATAAATACTCTACCCGTATAAGGTTTTTATATATATATACCTACAATAAATCACCACTCTGTCCAAATCAGCCACTTTTAAAAAAACATGAAACTGGGAGAAGATGGAGCTTTCTCCCTATCAGAAACCACCACATTCATAGCTTGATTAGTGGCTATGTCCCTGAGAATGCTCCTGGATCTGACAAGTGGCAGCCTCATCTTAAAGTTACGGCTTGTATGTTCTATATCCATCCCACGCATTTGAATTTGAATGTGCACATTTGCGCGGGAATAAAGACAACAAATTTTCCAAAACAGGGCCGGCAGACCTATGACAGATATTCCCTTAATTCCAGCTGTTTACTGTAGATATAGATATAAATCAACCCTGTCTCATTCGAATTATCTGCCTCAACTTGATTCTCAGTGGTGGATGAGAGTAAGGCTCGCGTAAGCAATCAAGTGGAAGTGCCCATGAGATCATGTTTTTGGGGCATTCAAAGCAGTACCAAAGCGGCTGAGAGGGCAATCGTCACGAAGGTCGTGCAAAGGAAACATTACCCACGCATCAGATGCTGCGTCCAGGTATTTGATGGGCCATGACTTCCACAGGCGGTGAGCCTCCGTTTCGTGCAGCCTGGCCTTGAACTCGCCCGGAAATACAAATGCCTCAACGTTTTGCTGTCGTGCATGTCTTCCGTCGATTCGAGCTTAGCCGCCGGCATTGCAATTGGAAAGGCTCTCACCTGGCAAACGAAAACCTTAGATATGTAAACGATTTATTGAAAGAAAGAACCAACTTGGCACGGGTTAAGACAAGGTACTTTGTTAAATCCCTCCACGATCCACTGCTGCTCCTCGAGACAGTCCTCCACCTTGAGAATCTGGTCATCGGGTAGCATAATATCCCCAACGTCCATCCTGAGAAACCAGGGATTCATGGTGGCATCGATGGTTTCACACATTGCCCAGCGGGGGAATCCCCGCCTCTCAGTGATGTAGTAGAGCAGCAGGGGCGCCTGCAGCTGGTTGTCACAGCGAACCAGATCCTTGAACTCCCACCCCGCCATCTCGCCGACGCGCTTACCCCGGCTGAGGACCTCATCTTTGCTGGGAGGGAGTGCGTTGCAGGTCTCAAAGCATACCAGACCTCCAGGGCTTTCGAATTGGAATTGGAAGTAAACCCTAGGTTAGAACGGTAAGGCCAAAGTTGGGCAACCCGAAACATGCATCTATCAAAGGTGATTGTGTGTGTTTATGCCCTTGGGAAGTAATGATTATTGGAAGTTTCAGGTGCATCTTCTGGGACGCAAGCTACTCGAGATTGTGCATGATGGCACAGCACAGGGCAAGGTTGTCATTCAAACTAGATATGTTTTGGTAAGTTCATATGATGAAGCAAGAACGTTGCACAAGTCCAAGGTTCAAGAACACTACTTGGAGATTGAATTTTATGTGCGTCCCACGCCTAATATAGTACGAGCAACCGTGCTATAACGGGTGACTGGCAATGTGGGCATTCTGTGTTTCCATCTGAGCGGTCATGGATGGAACTGAGCAAGCTAGAGATAGCGGATGGCCGAGACTTTTTCTTAACTATTTATTTGCTTGTTAATACTGTGGAGGAGCTTTCGTTCAAACTTGCACGTGCGTCTTAGACCGTTCAAAATGTTGCGAAGATCGGCTGTGAAATCTTTCTGAGGTCTACATTTATACTTAATTTAGAAGTTTCAAACGTGTTTAAGAATTTTTGGTGTTCTTGTCATGTTTCTTTAACAAGTTAATAAAATAATACTTACAGAAAAAAAAGAAAAAAAAACGAACAAGACAAGGAATAGCAAAGGCACCAGCAATGACATTGGTAGTGATAACGATAATAACAACGGTAGCTACTGGGGAGGGATTAGTCAAAAGGGTTCATGCGCATTATTAATTTGGCTTGCACCTCCACCACCTTCGTAGACTCGTCCAACTCCGGGCTGAGTGGCCATGAATTTAAGATCGATATTCATTAATGGCGGTACCTGACCTGCTGATAGTGGAGAACGTCTCTAGCGTTGTAGAACTGAAGTGGGCTCAGAGGGAGAGAAATGCTGTAACAGACCAAGTTGCCAACGGGTTTGTATACTTAAAAAAAGCTCAGTCGAAGAGAAAGTACCTTGTGTGTATGATAGGAGGAACCGATACTGTGGATTTAATTATTTTATGGGCCGATGGCACCGTGCAACATAGCGGACTTTAACCTTTTGAAAACCCCGCCAACGTCCAAGTTCCCAGAATTCAAATTGTTACTAAGGTTTTAAGGTTTTTGAGAGCCACACCATAAAATCTTGACTACATATTTGGGTAGTTTGGTTTCTTAGAATTAGCTAGAAAAAGTGTTGTGCCTGTGATATACTTGGATTGCTGGGCTATGCTTTGAAAGGTTCAGCTCCCAATAGCGTTCATGGTGTTGGAGTCCAGCTTGAAATCGTAGCACCGGTGTGATGCTATATAATAAAGTGTTTAGGGTGAATTTAGGGTAACAGGGCCGTCCAGAGGCGATGGCGGCTATGAATGCTATTTTTTTATTTGTAATCTACCTGCATTCTGCTTATGTTAAAACTAAGCTGAATGTATACACAACCGGGCAGGTAGCTCGGTGGTAGAGCACTGACACCGGTGTGAGAGGTCCCGGGTTCAATCCCCGGCCTTTAAGCTTAGAGGTAGCCGCTGGAAATAAACGAAATTCTGCACATTTGAGCGGGAATAAAGACAACAAATTTTCCAAAACAGGGATGGCAGCAGATATTCCCTAAATTCCAGCTGTTTACTATATAGATATAGATATATAAATCAACCCTGTCTCATTCGAATTATCGGCCTCAACTTGTACCTGTGATCAGGAGGTGGATCAGAGTAAGGCACGCGTGGGCAATCAAGCGGAAGTGCCCATGAGATCATGTTTTTGGGGCATTCGAAGATGAGCTTCACCTTTTTGTCAGTACCAAAGCGCAACACACACACGTATATACACATGTACATGTCAGCTTTGTGTAATGAATGAATTTGTTATGTTAAGAGTTTACATATATGTAAGATATTTAGTTCGTTATACATATATAAGGATTTAATTACCACACAAACCTATTGTAATTCTAGTTAAAAGTTTAAGAAAAATAATATTCGGTTATTTAAAGTTTTTAAAGAACGCACCTATAAATTTCAATAGGTGAAACTGTATTTATAATACGAACAATAACACACAATTCAGTTAAATATATATTATAATAAAATATAATACTTATGCTCTT